>MU224586.1:438708-449971 GCA_018584345.1 Thuja plicata | reverse complement strand
TTGATAAATCAGTTAACTGGATTTGATGATGTCATATGCATTTTTAATAAATTAATTGATTTTGGATGCACATTTATGTTTTTATAATTAATTTAATTCCTTTTTGATTTAATTGACAATTTTGTAAGTTTTATTTAATTAATATGTCATAATATCAATTAAATAATAGTATAAAATTTATTTGCCAATGTAATGTGATTTTAGGAATTAATTAATTAATCAAGTAAGATGATCAATTAGGACCTAGGGTTTAGGTCAGATCAATTCAATTTGATGAATTGTTTGTTTGATTTAGGACTTAGAATAATCAAGATTAGGGTTTCTTGAATAATTGCTGAGATTGGGGGTCTAGGGTTTATGTGACCATTTTTAGGTGATTACAACCCTCATTGCAAGTTATGGAATCAACTGAGATTGCCTTGCCAATCACAAACGAAGTTGAATCACCCAAAACTAGGAGAGGTTGTTGTAGACCTTAGAAACACAATCTTCTAGCCCCTAACGGTTTTTGGATACCTCTCACGAGGTCTGAGATATGAGACTCTGAAAATCATGCTTAGTGCACCTTGGGGACACTTGGGTCAAGCATGTTCATGAGAATTCCAGTGACTCCGTCAGTGGAATGGGGTTGTCACTAGTGTTTACCTAGCTAGTCGGAGCTGATGGAGCAGACCCTTCAATGCCAGGATAGACCGTTTGAAAGATACACTATGGAGCTACTTTCAAATGACCCTTATTGCAAGTTTTGGCATTGACTGAGATTGCCTTGCCAAATAGAAATGAAGTCGAATCGCCCAAAAATGGGAGAGCTTATTGTAGACCTTGGCAACATGATCTTTTATCCTCTAATAGTTTGTCAATACCTCTCACGAGGCCTGAGATACGAGCCTTGGAAAATTGTTGCCCAATCATGCTTAGTACACCTTGGGGACACTTGGGTCGAGCGTGGTCGCGAGTGTTTCAGTGACTCTGTGGGTGGAATGGGGTTGTCACTAGTGCTTACCCAGCCAACCAAATCCAATGGAGTAGATAGTTTGATGCCAGGAAGGACCATTTGAAAGATACACTATGAAGCTACTTTCAACTGACCCTCATTGCAAGTTTTGGCATCGACTAAGTTTTCCTTGCCAAATGCAAACAAAGTCAAATCACCCAAAATAAAAAGAGGTTTTTGTAGACCTCAAAAAAGAATTCCTATAATCTTTAAGGGTTTTTTTATACCTCTCATGATGTCCGAGATATGATCCTTGGAAAATTGTTTCCCAATCGTGCTTAGTGCACCTTGGGGACACTTGGGTCGAGCATGGTCGTGAGCGTTCCAGTGACTCCATGGGTGGAATGGGGATGTCACTAGAATTTACCTGGCTAGCCACACCTGATGGAGCAGATGGTTTGATGCCAGGATGGACCGTTTGAAAGATACACTATGAAGCTACTTTCAACTGACCCTCATTGCAAGTTTTGGCATTGACTGAGATTGCCTTGCCAAACACAAATGAAGTCGAATCGCCCAAAACTAGGAGAGGTAGTTGTAGACCTTGGCAACATGATCTCATATCCCCTTACAGTTTGTCAATACCTCTCACAAGGTCTAAGATACAAGGCTTGTAAAATTGCGGCCCAATCGTGCTTAGTGCATCTTGGGGACACTTGGGTCAAGCGTGGTCGTAAGCGTTCTAGTGACTCCATGGGTAGAATGGGGTTGCCACTAGTGTTTACCTAGAAAACTAGAGCTAATGGATTAGACACTTTGATGCTAGGATGGACAGTTTGAAATATACACTATAGAGCTACTTTCAACTGACCCTCACTGCAAGTTTTGGCATCGACTGAAATTGCCTTGCCAAGCAAAAAAAAAGTCGAATCACCCAAAACTGAGTGAGGTTTTTGTAGACCATGAGAACAAAATCTTGTAGCCTCTAACATTTTTTCAATACCTCTCACGAGGTTTGAGATACAAGCCTTGGAAGATAGCTTCCCAATCATGCTTAGTGCACCTTGGGGACACTTGGGTCTAGTGTGGTCACAAGCATTCCAGTGACTCTGTGGGAGGAATGGGTTTGTCACTAGAATTTACCCGGCCAACCAGAGTCAATGGAATAGATGGTTTGATTCCAGTATCAACCGTTTGAAAGATACACTATGAAGCTACTTTCAACTGACCCTCACTGCAAGTTATGGCATCGACTAAGATTGCCTTGCCAAACACAAATGAAGTTGAATCACCCAAAACTGAGAGAGGTTGTTGTAGACCTTAGCAACACAATCTCATAGCCCCTGATAGTTTTTTGATACCTCTCATGAGGTCTAAGATATGAGCCTTGGAAAATTTCTACCCAATCATGCTTAGTGCACCTTGGGGACACTTGGGTTGAGCATGGTCACAAGTGTTCTAGTGACTCCGTAGGTGGAATGGGGTTGTCACTAGCATTAACCTGGCCAAATGAAGCCAATAGAGTAGATACTTTGATTCTAGGACAGACGGATTGAAATATACACTACAAAGCTACTTTCAGCTGACCCTCATTGCAAGTTATGATACAGAGGCTTGGAGAACACAAATTGGACAACAAGAATCCACACCTTTGTAAAAAAATCCTAAGGTCTCACAATGTACCCAAGGGATTCCTCTTGCTCAAAGAGGTCAAATGACTTTGAAAGGACACAAGGCTAACCACAAGACTTCCTAGGGTCCTAACAAACTCCAAACAACTTGTCTTGATAGGTTACAAGTGCATGATATGTGAATTTCAAAGACCAGTCTTCACTTATTGATAAAAATAATATCCTTAAAGAATTAGGAAAAACAATCAAACTATTAAGAATTGAAACCATGCAAATGACATAATTAAATAATAAAAAATTATGAGTTTTCATTGCCTATTTCTGAGAAAATCTATACTTAGATCCCTTGTTGGCACTATTGGCCACCCGTACATGATTGTTACAAATTTTCATTATAGGCTTCAAAAGATCTCAATTAACCATTAAGGATTCTTTTTTCCTTCTATCTTTGATTGGATCCATGGTGACCCTAGATGTCTTCATAGGTGATCCTGCAAAAGTTACAGTCCACATACAAAACCAAGTTTATTGACTCAAAAAAGAATCTAAAAAAGGTGAAATTAATGTATTGAATTTAAGCTTAACTTAGAAAACCTTGTACTCTGTTAAGTTATTACCTAGTCAAGTGTTCTTAAAGGGTCATCTCTTTGCTTCAGGGTCTCCAATAGTGCTTCATGATCAGTAGTACTAATAGTCCAAAGTTCTTTTGTCTTTGGTTTTCCTTGATGCTTTAACAACTTGACATTTGTTGCTATAACAAGGTGTGAATACATGAGAATAGTTTTGTGCTTCTCATAGTCTTCAAATGCAGGAATTCCATTCTTTCTAACCATGTATGTTTTCAGCCATGTTCCCGCAACAATAATTGAACTAGTAGGATACGTGAACCCATCATCATCTATTATCGGTTGTACAAGATTTTTTTTACCTCGTACACAATGTGCTAACCAATAATCTGACGTCTCATCAACCAATGCAAAAACATCTCCTAGCTGCAGAAGATCTGAAACATGATCATACTCAACTGAAGTGTCCATTTCATCATTTCTTATAGAGAGTGTCAAAGATAAAGGAGTTAGATACTATGGAACCCATGTATCCACCCACTCACTTGACTCACAATGATCCAATCGTACTTAAAACACATGGGGAAAAAACAAGCCAACTCTCATGTCTAAATGGTCCATGTACTAATATCAAAGCTTAGGAATGAATGTATTTTTGAAGAGTCTCTCACTATTTGACAATCCAATCTATCTCCTATAGTTCCCTCCTCAACCAACCAAAAGAACCTACGCACTGTAGAATCAAGAGTCCCCCCTGTGACAATGCTAAAGTACACTAATCAACAATAGAATGAGCATCAAGAAGTACAACACCTGAAATCCTCAATTGCTCCTTAACTAGAGCTCTCTTCACACACACATGTGCTCCATCATGCTCCCCTTTCTCATGTCCTAACTCAAAAAAATCCAAATATGAGGCACACCTCTCTCCACATGCATTCTACACAACCAATAAAATATTATGGCATTCTTAAATTGACCTGTGCAATTATTTGACCAAATGAGATCCCTATTCATAGCAATATCATTTTCTGCAAAAAGTTAAAATAGTTATGGAAAAAATGTTGGAAAAACTCATGAGAGTGAGGCCTATCATAACTCATATAAAAATGGTACTCTCTGATTATCTTTCGCTCATCTTTTGTGCTATCAGGAGAATGTCTATATGTGATGTGTACAAAAATAGCAACCTGAATGGAATTGTAATATTGAGCTTGAGTCTCATTTTGGGGCTGCAATGTATATTTCTCCACAAATTCTACAACTGATATAATATTTTCAATGGGGAAAGTGTCCTTACACATCTTGAATTGTTGATCCAACCATTGAGACCTGTGACTATGCCTTGCATACTTGTAAAAAAGATTTGTCTTAAAATCTGAAATAAAATCAGCAACATTGTATTCTTTTGCAACTAACTCACATCTAGAGCCTTCACTTCCACTCTCCAATGTATATTTCAGTATATCATGTACCTTTTTTTGGATGAGTGTATTTCCAAAATCATGTTCCAAACCCTCATAAAAACATGTCCTAAACCTGGACAAGCCACCACATTCTAAGCACTTGGCATTAGCAATCTTTTTTATAAAATAAAAAACCATCATCTCTCAGACATAAAAATTGATCTAGCAAGTCTCTTTATGATTTGGGAGGATCACTTGCACCACAATCCTCTAGCATTTCATTAGTATGCAAAGTACAATGAATAGACCGTAATAGTTCATGATGCATTGAAAACTCAACATGATATTTGAAACATGTATTCTGAATCTTAAGGGGTACACAATAAAATGGCTTCACAGATTCAAAAGACCTTTGTGATATTTTCAATGTTGGATGTGTCTCACAAAATTTTTTATACAACATTGTTTGACTTACCTCCACATAATGTTTAAGATGTGGAGTGCGGTCTCGATTGCCAACTCTCAATTTCAAGACATTCTTCACATTTGGTGACACTCTTGAGTTAGCATGCCAAAATTGTTGAATTTCATCCTTGACAACATCTATTAGCTTCTTATAAAAACATGGAAGTCTCCCATAATAAGCCCATGTATCAATTTGAAGCGGATCATCAAGTCTTTCTCTTCTTTCAAGTGCTCTATCCAAAGTTTTATGATTTATATTGAAGTCAACACAAGTTTGTCTCATCAAACGAACCTTTCTCAAATGATGACTTACTAAGGAGGTTGTAATAACCCTCGGAGAAACTCTCTTGTCTTTTTCACTACTAGTCTTCCCAATGCTATTGAGAGAATTGAAAATATTCTTCACACTAATGGCATTTCTCTCCATTTTCTTGTTCACACAAATTTTCAATTTCACAAGCACAATTCTCTGTAGACACCCTAAAATGGACAGGCTTGCGATTTTACATTAAACACACTAATTTTGATCTATTAATTAATGGTTTTTTAATCATTAATTAATCATCTATTTTCTTCTAAATTCATTTCTCAAATCATCTAATCCAATTCCCAAAATTAATTAAATAATTAATTTTATTTAATTAATGAAACTTTAATTGATTAATTATCATTATTTAATTAATTAAACTCAATTTCCTATAGTTTAAATCCAAATATTTAAACTTACTAATTAAATTCTTCCAATTAAATTAATTTAATTTCATCAAATAAACCAATTCTTAATTAAAAAGAATTCAATTATCTCACATGTTGAAAACAATTATTAAAATGAATTAAATACTCATTTATCTTCAAAGAGATAACTCTAATTACATCACATGGGTTACTCCACCCATCTCTCCAGTCCACATGGGTAACTTCACCCACCTCTTCAGTTCAAAAATGTAACTCATAATTAGCTCCTCAGTTAACCAAACTCTATCTCCTCTTAACCAAATAAAGAGGTGGAGTTTACTGAGGATCTCTCGTGTTCCTTGTGATCTCAACCGTTCATCTCCCCATCTCTGGGATTGATCTCAACCATTCATTTCACCACCGATTCCTATATAATAAACCCTTCATAACCATTTGAAGGATCCAGGATTTCAAGCTCTCATGCACCATTACTCCATCATTTTGGTTCTAGCATTCAAGCCATCTTGCGATCACACACACACACATTTCAATTATCAAATTCTCGACACTTCTCAAGTCATAGACGCTGCCCCGCCAATACTGAGCATCAAAAACAATGTTTTGAAAGGAGTAGAGAGAAATAATAGAAGCTTCAAGCATCGTGGGGTTTGCATTTACTTGTCTTCCTTTCTCTTTCTTGTACATTTTATTGCTCACATTTCTGTTATTCATTTAGTAGTTATTGCATATTTGATTTGCATTCATTTTTGAACCTTTGCTACTAACCCCCACCTTTGGAAAGCTGTGGGAACCAGAGAGAGAAGCATACATTTTGGTGAACCTGACGTGAAGAAACAACCCAAATATCTCTTGCAGACGAAGAAATGAATAGATCAACCACAGTCGTATAGTCACAAATTTAAAAATCTCACTTTACTTTGATATCTATACTATTTTGCAGTTGCTAGAATTTTGCCACAATCGCCCATACTGTGCCGCAATTGACTGGTTTAATACTGCAATTGATTGCAGGCTTTCGTAGTTATTCTGGCCTTTTTCTTGTCTCTGACTTCTAGTATTTTTCCACAATCACCCGATCTGTGCCGCAATCGCAAGAAGTTTACCGCAATCACAATAATTCTGCCGTAGTTGTCTGATCCATGCCGCAATCGATAGCACTTTGCCACAGTTGCCACTTAATTACCGCAATCAACAGGACTTTGCCGCAGTTGAAAGTTTATTACCGCAATCGATGGAAGTTTTCCATAGTTGCAGGAAGATTACCGCAATCGTAACAAATATTGCAAATATCAGATCCAAGTCTTCTGCCCATCTACTTGTTAATTGACATTCTTTATGGTTTATGTGCAGGATTGGATCAAAGTCGTCAAGGACAAAGGAGGGTAAGTTTTGGTAAGCACCATTTCATTTTTTTCAAAGTTTCACATATTCTCATTTTTTGCAAATAATCCTTTTTGGTACTAACTTGTTTAAACAACACAAACTAAAAGGAATTCATTTGTCGATTTGGGTTTAAAAAGAACAGTGCTTGCAAAAAAACACATCACACCTCATATTTCAGATTTGGGCTTAAAATTGATGTGAGGTTTAAAATTGAAAAAAGGCAAAAATTCTTTCAGTTTTGTGCTTTAAAATTGAACAAGCAATCAACACCTACTTTTGGGGGCTTAAAATTGGACATTCGTGCTTGTATGGTGGTGTAGCTTAGTTCACATTTCAAAATTGGGAGCTTAATCGATTCACCTTGTGTCTTGAGTTTTGGGTCCACTTGGACAAACTGTTAGATTACAAACCTTTATTTTCTTAGAAAGGCCTATCCAGGGAAAGCGCTTCTTCCTTGGAGGATGACCTTAAACCGGTAATCCTTCTGATTATTATATAAACAAGGCGTGAACCAAAGTTTCATCTTATCTAGCCAAGCTCGGGCGAGGTGTGTTGATGATAGTCTGGATCGGGTGAATATCCCTAAGGAGCCAGCATGATCAACTAGTCTCTTAAGTGAGTCACGCACGTACAAAATGATTGGAGAGACACCATGGACCCTTACTACAACCTTGATTAAATAGAGGCCAACCCATTTTACCTCTGAACAGATACCTTATTATAGTGCAAGGGGTTGCAAAATTTCCCCCCAAGATTCCCAACATATGTGTCCTATGGTATTTGTGTAGTGAAAGAGATCTTCACTCCACGGCAACAATACCTGGAAACAGAAAAAACACGAGCACCTATGACATGGACCTTCGTGTCCTAGTAACGTGACAATTGTTGTGGGAGCTAATGGACATTCAAGCATTGGGCCTATAACATTGTATTTTGAAGCCAATTTGACCTAGATTAATCTGATTGTTCATTGTTGAGACCTCGTGATAACATTGCAACTTGAAAAAGTTGTAGAACATACACAATCTCAATCTTCATTTCTCAAAACATAGTGTCTATTGTGCCTGTTCCTTTGATCAGTTTCTGAAAATGCAAAACAAAACATTCAAACTGTCAAAACGAGTCAAACGTGTTAAAGTCTAGGGTTGTCAACGTCAACTATCATTGCAAATTAGAAGCCTTGTGTGTGATAAAATACTACAATTGACCTTTTATTTCACTGCAATCGGTGAAAGTATACCACATTCTTTTGACCAGAGATACTATATTCCTGTTCTGACCTAAAAACCTTGAAATAATTCTTCATTTGGTGTCCAAAAACTAGTGTCTATCCCAGGAAAATGCAAAGAACATTTTGTGAATCTCTAAACATTTAAGATTACCCTTTCTCTGTAAAGCACGATTACTGTCTAAAAACATTATTAGTTCAAAAGTTCAGACTCGAAGTATCTTGATCTCATCTTATCAAACATCATCATGTTTTTCAAATTGACTTTGTCCAAGACAAAGGTCAGCAAATCCTATCTTTTATCATCACCACTTTGAGATCAAGTTATATCAAAATATGTCCTTAGAATTACCTTTGCCCAAAACATAACTTGGACTTTGTCTTAGAAAGGATCCTCTTCTTTGTTTGCTTTATATCACTTGTTTTAGTTACAAAACCTGGATCACACTATGTCTCAAACACCTCATGGAGGACCTTACACAAGGTCTATGGCTAGAAATCAACCAGATGAGTCATACATCAACCATTTCTCTGATTGGGAAATGGAGCAAGAGAACGATCCCTTCGTGAACACTAGTCCTACTCTATTCATTGAGCCCCCCCGTGGGGCAGCTTTTTTCCAAGATAACACAGAAGAAGAGATTGAAGATGTGGAACAAGATGCCTACTCCACCAAAGTAGTTGACGTTGTTGTAGAGAGGAACCTTGAACATTACTTGGCCATGCTAATAAAGAAGGGAGTCAAGCTCCCCGCTGAATTCAGCGTATCAACTATATGGCCTGAAAACCCTCTTGCAGGTCAAAACACTACTCCCACTCCTCAGATATTACCGATTGTGTCATAGATTTTTCCATCATTGACTTTACCCACATTAACACAACTGTATACAATCAAACCAATGCACCAACCCAAGCCAGCACATCATCTACTCAAGGCATGAAAAACTCACAACCAAGCACACCTATGATCACTAGTATGCCTTCCATCCCACCAAACTCCAGTTATTCTGAAACTATGCCACTGCTGCAATCCGTCCACACTAACCTTGGGATCAACACTTCATGCCCACAAGGATCCATCTCTGCAGGACCTATTTTTAGTCAAGGCCAGCCCAAAGCTACATCTTTTCCCATTTCGACACCCATCCAACCTCCGCAACAGCAACCCCAGCTTTAGTTACCTCATATCCAACCTCCGCAACAGCAACCCCAGCTTCTGTTGCCTTACATCCAATCTCCGCAACAGCAACCCCAACTTCAGTTGCCTCATATCCAACCTCCGCAACAACAACCCCAGCTTCAGTTGCCTCATATCCAACCTTAGCAACCGCAACCCTAGTTTCAAACCCTACCTCAACAGCAGCAATACCTACCCTAGCAATATCAAAACCAGTTTCTGTGTCATGCCCAAAAGTTAGGCAAAAACACACGAATAAAATTTTTAAATAACGCATGAAAACGGAACACTAAAACTACACAAGGGTAACAAGTGCACGCAAAATGGTGTAAGGGTAAAAGATAACCAGAATAGGACACAAGGGGAGGAATAGCTTTCATAGCTATCCTAAGCGATGACTAAAGTCCCAAACTGGAACTGCACGCAAAATGAGGTAGTTGACCAAAAGTCAACTAGAGTTGACCAAAAGTCAACTATACTCTAAAATAAGGGAATGGTACAAGCTAGGGTTCATGAGACCTAATGGAAGACTTGCACACGCAAATTGAGACGTTTCACTAAAAGTCAACTAGGGTTGACCAAAAGTCAACCGTGCACTGAAATACGTGAGGGAGGGTCTCTAGCACCCACTAAGCTTCATGGAAGACAAGGGTGCGCAAAATGAGATAGTTGACCCAAAAGTCAACCCATGTTGACCAAAAAGTCAACTGTCTCCAAAAGACTCGAAACTGAAACCCTGGGACCTAGAGGCCACAAGAAGCATTGGGTTCAAATATCGAGACCAATAGACAATGTTTGACCATGGTTGACTTAAAAGTCAACTGTGCAAATAATGATCAAGAGGGGATATCTACAACGTCTAACGCTCTACTAGATCAAACAGACAATCTAAAAGGTTAATTTATCGCTAAAGAAAAAAAATCCCATAAAAGAACATCTAAAAAGAATTAATAAATAGTTAACTAATTTAAACATTAATATTCATAAACTAATAATATCCCACTATTTTAATTTAACCCCCAAAAAAAATTTACCGTAATTCTATTTAAATTCAACCATCTAAATTCTAAAACATCTACTTAATTTAAAAAAAACAATTATGTAAATCTAATCTAGCATAAAAAAAGATCATTATATTAAATAGATCTTTCATATACATAAAAAAAAACTTTCAATTAAATAAAATCCTACAACAAAAAAAAAACATTGCTTTTTAATCAAAAGGGAATATCACAGAAATACATGTTAATAAATTTTATATGAGAAAAACAAATCTATGGAAATATTAAATTAAAATTAACTTCTCAAAAATCAAAAATAGAACAAATCTAAAATTTATTTATATATATAAAAAAAAAATTGAAATAATAAACAAGGGCTATATCACAACCCTAACGTATATAAGAAAGGTGGCGGCTGAGTGAAGTGGTTGGCAGCCGAACTAAGAAAACAGCGGCGGGGGGAAATACGGTGGTCGGCGGGGTAGAGGGATAACAAAGGGCGATGGTGGTGGTGGGTCGGTAGAGCGGCGCCCCCACACCACTGTGGATGCATAGTGGCGGGCGGCCGGCCGTGGCCGACGCCGCACGCCCACTGTGATCCACAGTGGGGTGGGGCAGCGCCCGCGCGGCCTTCCCAAGGTCTGCGGGTTGGGGTAGGGATTCGGCCCTCCCCGCCCGTCATTGCAAAGTGTTATCTTTTAAAAACAAACATATAAATCTCAGCGCCAAGCACTACCCTTTTTTTTTAATCTAATTTATTTAATAGTCTAAACAAA
>MU224586.1:393164-403701 GCA_018584345.1 Thuja plicata | reverse complement strand
CGGATCATGGTACCCCTTTCCAAAACAAGGATGTTGAAGACCTATGTGAGCAGTTCCATATCAAACAAGGTTTCTCCTCATTTTACTACCCTCAAGGAAATGGACAAGCCGAAGCTACGAATAAAACTTTTGCATCTTTAACAACTGCACAAAAAATTGACATTGCTCAACCAATGTCCTGTTTCCAAAAAATTGATCATAAAGTCTTGAAGCCCATAACCTAACGGTTCTATGTGATCTCTTTCCTTCCCAACTATTTGTAATGTTCTCCTCAATTTCAATTAACCATTTAGGTTTTCTTGAAAGCCCCAAATTTGAAGATTGATTATCTTTATTGCAAGGGACTTCATATCACATTTAATTTGGAGATGTGTAACATTCATGTGGTTCTTGTGCAACATTTTCATTCCCCAAGTCTACATTTTCAATCTCCATCTATACATTTTCATCTTCATTCCATTCATTGTCATTCCCCAAGTCTACATTTTCATTCTCCATCTCTACATTTTCATTTTCACTTCATACATTGTTATTCACAAAATTAATATCCATATTATTTTCAAATTCAACATCCTCTTCACTTACAACTACATTTACGGGGTCACCTTGATTAATGTTTAACATACCTTCTCTCTTTCTTTGGTTTATTTTCCCTATCTTTTTCCCTATATGCTTGAATTTCTTCATCCGTCACCTTCCTCTTGCATTTATACTTTCGACGATTGATACTTCCCATCATGAGACAAAAAGTTGGCAGAAAACACCTCAAATTAACTAACTTTTAAAAAATGGGCCCCAAATCACTTTTTTTAACTACAGAACGTCTCTAACCCATGAAAAATGTCTGAAATTCCATGATTCTCTGGTCTGTGCGGGCAGGGAATATTTTGGTAAAAGTTACACCAGTGCATAATCGGGTACCCGATATTTTTAGGTACCCAAAAACAAGGCGGGACCTAAATGAAATAATTAAAAGTTTACATATAAAAGGTGGCAGGAACTATTTCAATGTTATTATATAATTATTATATTTGTATACATATAATTATATTATATTTGTCTACATATTATTATATTATATCATTATTATATATTATTATATTATTATATTATATTATAGAATTATTATATTATTATATATCATGTATTATATTATACTATTATATTATTATTATATTATTTATATGTATTGTATTATGAGAGAGAGAGAGGTGTGCATTTTTTGATTCCTATTGCTCAAATTGTTACCAATTTGTGCCTCCTAAATACTATGAAGATTACCATACGTGTCTTTTATACAAACTTCGCAAGGTGAAGGAAGAAAACAAAATACTTACAGTAGAGAGTGAGAAACAATTTGGAATTACTGAAAATCTGCAAGAAGAGATGAGATTATTGTGAGAAGATGGGAAAAATCAAATTGGCAAATTATCCAAGCCCTGAGATAGCGAATTTCATCATTGCAGGTAGAGAGCAAGAACCAATTGGGAACAATTCAAAGAATGCAAAAAGAAATTGAAATCTTGCATGTAGAGGAAGCAAAACAAAGTGAGAGTGTAGAAGAGGAGATTGGGTTACTTCGGAAAATCTCAGGCGAAGCATTGACTAATCCAGATGTCATGCACTGTGCTTCTGATGGTTCAACATTTCAAGTTCTCTCTCTCTCTCTCTCTCTCTCTCTCTCTCTCTCTCTCTCTCTCTCTCTCTCTCTCTCTCTTGTTATGGAGAATAAAATGAATAGTTTTTACTTCTTCAAAACCTGATCGGGTTTTGAAGTACTTTTGTCTTTTCAGAACCCGATCGGGTTTTGAAGTACTTTTTTCTTTACAGAACTCGATCGGGGTTTGAAGTACTTTTGTCTTTTCAGAACCTGATCGAGTTATTTGAAATTAAGAAACCCGATTGGGTTATGGCTCGGGAAGAGTCTTGAAAAATGACCCAAAGGCTTGGAGGCTCATTTTCCCTCCATTTTTGTTCTTTTAGACATTTTTTTATCTTGTAAGATGATTTGTTGACTTTATCTTCATCAAGTTTACAATTTGTCAACTGGGTAGCTTTATAATTTTCACCATAATCTCATACGTCTTCTTCACTTTCTAACCATATAAAGTTTTCTATTTTTGGACAACATTATCATAGTAAACTTTAATTTTCTTTACCAGTGTCTTGATTGTACTCGCAGACATATGTCTATCATTTTTTTAATAACTTGTGAGATACTTAATCAAATTACAAATAAATTACATATTATTGTTCTACACTTGATTCTATACACTTTTAAAAGAAAAAGTTTCATTTTCAATCATTTTTATGCAAGTTATGCCCAGGGCACGAACAGGTACCAAATTTTCAGGATGCGACCACTTCAAAAAATCACAGAAAATGAAATACTAATCAGAAAATTACAAAAAATAACACAACTTCTAGATCTCACTCTTACCTATCATCCTACCAAAGGGATTTAAAAATTACTGAATATAACTATACCTTTTGTACCACACATGGAAACAGCTATGTTAAGTTTTTCCAAAAAAATCAGGAACATATTTTCGTGCACGCGGGGTTTGACCCTTTTAATCTTATCGAGTTTTACAAAAAATTAGTGTTATAGAAACTAGATTCAAAGTACTACATTTTTTATTTTTTACACATCTTATTTGAGGGCATGACACTCAAAAACCTATTCCAAGTTCAGGTTTTTTGGTCCACAACTTGGTGCACACACCTGTATGTATGTATGTATGTATGTATGTATGGATGGATTGGTGGATGGATGAATGTATTCAATTCAAACCCAACCTCTACGTCAATTTTTGTTTCATTTGTCCTCCTATGTACATATATGTTCTTTACTACTCTAGATTATATTTTTTGGTGAGCATATGGGTTACATAATTATATTGAAAGTCTACAAAATAATGACAAATCTTGTAAATGGAGCCCTAAACAAAATAATCGCATACCCATTATCATATTGACTTATTCTTGGTGTTATTAGCTATCAAAACATGTCTGGCCCTTTTGGCCAATAAAATAATTTCTACAAAGGGATTCTAATTAGACTGGTATTGGGTGAGTTAGTTTCACACGAAACACCACAACATAGATGTGGAAACTATAGTATCTAGCAATTGGGTAAAATTGATGTGTTTTTAATTATTTTCTTATTGTCTAATTTGAATTCTTTATAAAGTATATTCTATGAGCACCATCTTAAGTATATAAGTTGAGCTCAAAAAGTAGGAGAGATTACCTATCCTCAAAGTTATCCTTTACCATTTCAAGTATATTAATTATTCTCTATCTATCTTGCTAAATAATACTCATTGGCCTTAAAGGAGGAAAGCTCAAGGATTTGAGAGAGAAAATTTGAGACCTAATACATTAGATTTTGGTAACACATGTTTGATATTTTTATAAATTTATATTCTAGTTGAAGTTTCTATTTTTTTTAACAATAGAATATCACAATAAAAGATAAATATGTCACAAGGACTAAGGGTAGTGAACTACAAATTGCCAAGACTAGAATGGGATACACCAACTTCTACGGACTTAGAAGGAAATATCCATGATGAAACAAATATGGTAGGAAGTGGTTGCATTTTTTATTAAAATAAAATCCTAAATTACCATCTCACTCTAAGATGAAGGAAAGGACCTCAAAATATTTGTATAGCATTCCCAAGGTACAACACTCTACATCCTACACAAATTATAGGGAAAAGATAAAGAGATTCCATAGAAGTACTTGAAAGAGGGTCTTGTCATATAGAATGACAAGGACATCAACTACCAAAAGGAAGAGAACTTGAACTTTTTAAGTATTTATAGCCTTTATTTATTCCTCACGTCAAGATTTGCATTGTATATTTATATATTACATCTAGAGCCTACCCAAGGGATATGATAAATATTGTTGTGGAGTTACATATATAACCTAAAATGATTATAAACAATGGAGGTAATACATGGTCAAACAATTATTGGAAAATATTATTTTATTTGGTAGGTGCAAAGCTCACTCCAAGAATAGGGCATCAACTAAAAGTTATTGAACCAACAAAACTAACATATTATAGAGTTGGAAGACACCTAAGGGGATATGTCTCAAAAAATAAATCAACACGTGTAAAGTGGTTTCATCCAAAAGAGTATTCATTAATAAGCCAACATCCATCCCTTGTAATATTTTCATGTATTGTGATATGTTATTATTATGAAATTTAGAAGTGCAGAAAATTACAAAGAAGAATGCATAGCACTAAAATTTACATGGGAAAACCTGCTAACATTATACGAGGAAAAAAACCACAGACAAGTATCTTTCTCAATTATTTCTTAGGAATTTTCACGGTTATAAAAATCTCCAAATCTACTTCAAAACATGACTTTGAGTTGCATATAACAACCAAGTTGAAGAGTCTTAAAATTGAATACAACTTACTAAATTTATTATGAATTGTACAACTACATGTTTAACACATGTTGAAATTACTATTTATGGTAAGTCACTAAATATACATACTATTTATAGTAAGTCTCCTAACAAAAAATTACTATTTATAGTAAGTCCCAAATAAATGTACCTCTGATAGGGAGCCTTGTAGCGTGGTTGCATATGGCTAGTGCCTAGTAGCACAGTAGTAGGAGGACCATGATGACTCAACCACAACCAGGTGAGAATCCATGATGGCTTTATATTCCAATAATTGCTATGTTGCATTGTACTACATCGACTTAGCATTTATAGGTTGTTGAGTGTTGTTTATAAGGGTAATGAATTCCATCATCATCAAAAGGATGAAACAATTAGGACATGGACCATCACAAATTATTTCTAATTCATTGGGAAGAGCCTATTTATAAGTTTTTTTTTTTGAAACAAATGAAAGCTTCTAGAATATCTAAATTTTGTTATGTTAGTGCAATCTATTCTAAGTGAGACGGTATATTGGATCTCCTTTTATGGGTATCTATACTCTGACCAAATTTTATATTTTATGTTTTTTGCATCTTATCTAGTCTCACTTTTCTTTCTTCTTCCTTTTCCTTTTCCTAATGTCTATACAATTCCCACAAAGTCTCTAATTTTGATGGCATGCTAGTGTTCTAAGTTTTTCTAGTTGTTAGAGTTTTATAGTTCCCCATCTATGCATGATTTCTTATCTAGGTCAAACTTTTCACTCATTCGTATAACCTTTTAGAACATCTCTATCCTATCATACCTCCCATCTTTCGCCCAATCTACATATTTGCCAAATTCTAAAACATGTCTTCATCAACAAGCCCATTGCTCAAGTATTAATGTCTTTCAACCTGTAATACAAGTCTTATATCTCTGATCCTTGATCCTTAATATTTATATCTATATTTGTGTTCTCTTTACAATTCACTACCATGTATTATAATTTCAATTAATGTTTAGTTTTGTTACCACAAAATTTAATATGTGGAAAATTTTCCCATCCATAATTATTGTTCAATTTTGGAGTTATGGATTTATATTATGGATAAACCATTATTATTGTGATAGGTATAAATGGGTGAATGCCTCCACTCAAGAGGTCTCATCCAAACTGTATAAAATTCCTTTAAGAAATCATTTTAAGAACTTGTGTTGGAGTGAGGGAATGATTGGATAAGAATCATAATGATTTCAAAGGACAATCTCACATAGAGTTTGTGTTTGAACTTGACTAGAAATGGACTTTTACTACACTATATTGATCCAAATCGGTTGTAGGACATAATAACCTAGCCAAAATAACCTTGGATAGAATAAACCGGTCACAATAACCCAAGGAAAAAATAACCTTGGGCCATAATAACCCAAGACAAAATATTCTGTGGTCTGAATAACCTATAGATAAAATATCCTTGTAGGAATACAGAGACAGGAAAAGAAAATTTATAAACTACATGTATGTTGGTAAAAAACTTTATTTTTCATATTTTCAATTAAAGTGTCAAATTATGAGTGATGCCTCTTATATAATCTAAAATTCCCACGAAATTGCCTTTATTAAATTATAATTATTTACCATTTTATAGGTTATTTAAGCATATAAAAGGTGTTTTAAGGCTATTTTAGGGGAATATAATGGATATATGGTCTAAAAATGACCTAAATAGAATCTATGGTGCCTCACAATCCATCTTTTATCTTAAAGATTAATTTTAGTTAATCTTTTGTAATGCTTGTTTATATTCCTTGTAATCATATTTATAATCTAGTTTAATAAATAGTTTTTATGACTATCCATGGTCAATTGGGCACATGAAGAGACAATAGTGCAAATTGGAGCAAAAATTTGGCATAAGAATTCGAAATATATCCACACGTCAAACATTGGGGATGCAATCATTCATAGTAATCCCTTCTAGATAGAACCATATGCATGATAGCTTTTAATATTGTTTCACTTTTACAGTTTCCATGGCCTCCATTTAGAATATTCTCTCAACTTGGTTTAATTCCTTCTACATGATCTAACTTCTAATGTTCTAATTGGCCAAGAGTTATTTTGACCAAGGGTTATTCTATCCATGGGTTATTATGACCTTGGCTTATTTTGTCCTTGGGTTATTATGATGGGGTTATTGTGTCCAAGGTTATTTTGGTTAGGTTATTATATCTAGATACCATCCAAATCTCCTTTGTTCTAATTGGTGTTTAATTATATCAAAGGAATATTTGATTGTAATAGGACCTTTATGTTATAAGAAATTGATCAAAATTTACACTTTATTTGTTGTTAATAAGACCATGGGTTATTTATATAATTTGTTGTTTGCAATATTATTGATGCATAAATAGAAATTTTAATTAGATTTATCTTAAATCTAAGTGAATGTTTGTGTACCAATGTTGTTATTCAAATAAGTTATTATGAAGCTTAACTATTGGGTTTTCACTATAGCAGGTAACTAAACACAACAATTAATTGAAACATTAGTAGCTCCCAAATGGTCATAATTAAATCCATGATCTTTAGAAGAAGGATATAAATAACCACCTACAAACTAGGAATTACTTCATCACCATTGGCTATTAATCGACATAAACAACCATGTCATGCTAAAAGCTCTATGCATCCTATAATTTCCATGGCAACATGAGTTGAACCATATACCTCCACCAAATTCTAGCTTAATTGAGATCTATTTAATTTCTAATACATCATAGTCATTAATTATAGGATCCAAAATATAATTATATCAAATATTTTGTGTCTCCTCCATAGTGAAAAATATACCAATGCTCCAAGTGACCAAGTAAAGGTTGAGCAATATAATTTACACCAAGGATAAGGATATCTAGGTATTGAAGAGAAACATGTATAAGTTATCTACTCAACATATAAGTATAGAGTACCTAAAAAATCACAACGCATAGATTTCATAATAAAATATGCAGGTTCAACATTACATAAGTAATCATTTAAAGCATAGACAAATATAGATTAAGATGTTGGATTTTGATGGCTCAAACACTAGCTCAACTTGGATCGATAGACAGACAGATAAACATACAAATAGATAGATAGATAGATAGATAGATAGAAGGTAACCATAATGTAAGAACCCAACAAAAACGTTTATAGAAATGTAGTGAAAAAGTACATACAAACCTTTCACATCTTGGTCCACTATGAATTCCTATCAAAATGCTCGATAATGTCTATAAGAAGTCTAAAATTGAACAACATAGGTGAAAGATACGAACTATTGAATCAATGAGAGAAAAATGAATGATCATATATAAGTTTATATCATAAATAATAAAATATGAAAAAAGAACTAATACTAGACTATGTAATTCTTAAAAAGACCATTATGTTTACTATAGGAATGTGAAAAGTTGACTCCATGGGTAAAAGTCATGTTTATTAAATCAACTAGCTTGTTATTTGAAAAAAACAAAACTAAGCCAACATTGTTTGGGTGGTGAAAAGGTAATACAATTAGATTTAAGTGATGGTGGTGTTGGTGTAAAGAAAACCCAAGTTTATGTTAGCACCTAAAAAGTTTGTGTGTTGGTCTTGATGGTGGTGGGAAAGTGATTACCAACAACTAAATAAAATTCTTATTTTAGCACAGTTGGTGGCCAAGTTTCAACCTCTATTAGCTAGTTGTGGTCTAGCCCCAACATGACTAGCATCTATCAAGTTAGTGGGTGGTCCTTCACATTCATCATTAATATGAGCATATATTTAGCAAGGATCTACTAATTTTTGTGGATCATATGATTTGACCAGTCATAGACTGTTGTACCCTACATGTATTCACTAACACCAACGATACTATATACTATACAAATGATCAAAACTTACCACACCTATTTACACTCTAATGATTAGCATAGAACTTGCATAGGAAAGAATATACATGTCAAATATATGCATCCAATTCCCAACCTTGAAAAATAGAATGGTTATATAGATCAATAAAAAACATACAACTATTTTATTGTTTCAAGGAATGCTCTGCATGTACATTTTGCTCTGCAGGCAATACAAATTGCATTCAGACATCTTGTTGTTATGGTTTAAGTTGCAATGAAGCTAACAAGCCTTATGGGACCTGTGTTTTCAAGCCCCTCTCTTACTCTTGTAATGGCTGTAATTGAGTTCATATCACTCTGATAGATTTCTCAAGAGAATGATTTGAGGATTTATAATTGGATTTTGTGTAGATGTCAACACAGTTTTGTCTAGTACGGCCATTTTACAGGCCCAATGATCAAGTCACACATTGTCTATGGTTTTCAAGAAAGAAATCTGGGAATTGATGATTTGGATGTGTTTTTTGACTTGCTAATAGTAACGTATTTGACTTTTTTTTTACTTGATAATAGTAATGTATTTGGATGTGTTTTTTGACCTGATAGTAACGTATTTCTAGTTGCTGAATTGAATCAAACTCTCAAGTTTGGGGGTGTTCTTGCTGTGCAAATTTCAAAAATGTTTATCTGAGAAGATTTGATGTCTTTGGGCTTGCTTTTAGAAAGGTACACCTAGTAGTAAACCTCATTGAATGGTAATAAATGCTCCAAGAATAAAAAGAAAAGGGCGACAATGTACACATTCTTTAAGAACCACCAAGAGCCTAAAATGCTGAGTGGAGCCTTCTACCTTGTTGATGAGCTATTCCTTGAATGGAGGTCATATTGGGAATGCCTGGCACTTTATGAATTTTAGGAATTTAGGGTAATGTGCTCATGATTTTAGTATATTGTATTCTTTCTTTACACATGATCCGTCATGATAGGCTATTTTAAGTCACTCACACTTCTCATGATTTCACATTTGTAATGCCTACTCTTTCATGTACTGCTTGCCCTTTGTAAGGTTTATGTTCCTTGTAGTTATGATATGTTTATTATAAAAAAAATTGTGCTACGATGGGATTTGAAAAAAGGGTAGGTTTCTTTAAATTCAACCTTTGCAAATAGGTTAGATGTCTGTGTTCCAATCTTTGAAGGAGAAGAAACCTATTTCCTTTAAAATACCATTTTGAAAAGAACTTCAAGCTTTACAAACATGTTACATGTCTTTCTTCAAATTCAACTGTGTATTTGATACGAATCACTTGTCAACTTTTACAATCAATAAATTGGAACTTGATATCTTTTTTGCTCATGGGGATCCAGATTTTATCTTCTTTCTTCTAAGACTTGTGCTTCCTGTACAATCATATTTATTATAGCATAGAAGGCAATAATTTATTTTTTGGGTATATTTTTTCTTTTGTGAAAACTCAAAGAGGCAAGCTATATTCAAAATATTTAGGTCACCTTGTGTAATTTGTCTAACTTTTGCCCTAGTATACCCTCTAATAAGTATCAGGAGTAAATCAGAAGAACATGGAGACAATTAATAGATCCTATTATTTGAATTACAAATATTTTTAAAAAATCTAAAGATTTTAGATGATTGATGTGTCATGCAGGATGTTGGAGATAACAAAACTTTTGTTTTAGAAGTGAGAAAATGATGAAGTTTTAGAGGTAGCTAGAAGCGCAGCTTGTTGCAGAGTGGAGAAATGCTTATGTGAGTTACAAGAAGCTCAAAAACGACATAAAAAAAATTATAAAGTAGATTGTGTCTTTCTCTGATATGCAATTTGTGATAAGACCATCATGGAGTTCCATTTCCAGTTTGAGAGTCATGACAAGATCTGTAATCTTGGATTTTTTTCTTCTTCTCTAATATTTGTCCTGTGGGTTGAAAATTTGTTTTAGAACTGTCATTTGAGACAAACCATTTCAGAAGCTCGAAGATATCAAAAGGAACCACAAATGAAGTAGATTCTTAAATGCATGGGAGAGGTTCTTAACAAGTTTCAAGGACAAAAAGCTTATGTAGGGTGGAGTTGACATGAATAATTTGTACTCATGCTTTTTGATGAAGGGGACTCCCCTTAATACCACAAGTACACGACATAAACAAAGAGAAACAACAGAAATTTGCAAGAATAGAAAATTGGCTTCTTATTGGCTCCACAAATGTGGAATTACAAACTTCAGAATTAC
>MU224586.1:366475-387896 GCA_018584345.1 Thuja plicata | reverse complement strand
TATTACAAAAGGGTCGGCTTTAAATATTTACAAAACATAAGATTAGGTAGCCCAACTTCCGGAAGCCATAACTTTTGAACCGTAGCTCCGATTGGCTATTATAACCACTTTTCGGAAAGGGGAGATCGCGATCTATAGTGCTTGTATTGCAAAGCACCAATTAGTTGGGAGTTCGACCTCGATCCGGAGCCTCTAAGGTCCTGAAAATTGAGCTCAAAGGTTTTGCACCCTAAAATCTCAACAGTAAATCCTTAATAACTTCACCAATACAGATGATCTAGCAATGAAATTCAACTGGCATTCTTATATGACTAAGATGAACCTTCACCTGGAAAATTAGAACATTCTGAGTTCAAACGACCAACTTACTAAAAATAGCAGCTTTGTACAAAATAACCCTTATTGAATAGAAAAACACATATTTTTGGGTGATGCAAGATTGCCCTTACACCCAGGATGCTGCTGCATCACTTTTAAAGTAAACAATTGAATAGTTGACTAATGGTTTTAGATAGATTGTAGTACCAGGAAGGTTCTCTCAAAAGCTTAAAAACCATAGTGCAAAAGAGGTTATATTCCAGAGAACATTCTTCTATGAGTTTCATTTCCCCAGTGCTTGTCAGTGACTTGAGAATAGTTACACTGGTATAATAATAATTAACAGTACATTTTACATATGATTGAAAAGTATGCTGTCATTATTGAATGATTGAACTTTGATACAATCTTTAAAGGTCTCTCCGTCTATAACCAAGTTATCTAGCAGTTACATACTTTTTCGTATGCAACAAAATGCAAATAGGTTTCATTTTTTAGTGGAATTATGAATGACTATGTAGCAAAAAACTGCTCTTGCTTTGTGCAATTATGAATTACTATGTAGCAAAACCTGTGGCTAGGATATACATATGTAAATTAATCTATGGCTAGGATATACATATGTAAATTAATCAGTGGCTAGGATATACATATGTAATTTTCAATAAAAACTGAAGGAAAAAATAATGCACTTTTCTTGGCAAAGCTATGTATCTTCTATGCCTAAACCTAGAAGGGTCATTAAATGGAACTTCTAACATTGCAGCGAAGGCATAGTGTATTATAGATGTTACATCTCTCAACTTGAAGAGAGTCATGTACAGTTGATCTGCATATGCAACATAGAAAATGAATGTGAGATATATTCATTGCTTTAATAGAATGTAAAATTTGTATCCAAAGGTGTATTCTTCATGGCTTTAAATGTAGGGGTTGTTCAACATGCATAGTACGAGAGGTTGGTGAAAGAAAATAAACTTATATTTAATCCAATACAATTTTTGTTGTAATGTGATCTTCAAACGCTACGGGATCTTTGTTGGTGAGTGCATTTTTTTCCAAATAGCCTTTGGTGGCCACACTATTTATGCAATTGAATTAGTGCATATGCCTTGTCTTTGTTTAAAAAGATGAAAGCCCATGCTCCTACTAGAAGAACCTCGATTGTCAAGGCTATTATGTCCTAAAGGTCATCGAATTAACATTGAGAAGAAGTTGGATATGTCCTTGGTGATATTTGAAGAATATATGTGACATGAAACACAACATTGCAACATCAATGGAAAGATGTTAGCCTGTAGCTTAAAAATGCAATAGATTTTGAGAATAGCACTTTCATTTTTCAAATTTCCTAGCCTATTATGTTTTATGACAATGATATTAATTTAAGAAAATGCTCATGGAATGACATGATTATAGGATATGCCCAAAAAGATTTCAAGAAAATACAATTGGCAGGTGTAAAGCTAGACTATATGAATTGTGCCAGTGTCCTAGCTTCTTGTGTCATAATGGGAGCTTTAGAGCAGGGTATGGACTTCCATAAAAGTATAAACCAATGAATATATTATGTTTTATGGCTTTGTGTATGCATACTACCAATTGAAACACATTAAGCTATATGATTGATTCCTAGTTTTGACTGTTTAGTTATTTGTCTTACTAGGTAGTTCAACTTGAAAGTCTGAAGCTGAGTACTCATCTTAATTTAATATTAGAACTCTCGTGTGCATTGGATTTTGAGATATGATGTATCAAAACAAATTGTGTAATGTAAAACCACCATATTAATTGACAAGAATGATTGCAAATAGGCAGTGAAATGATTGAAACTAAAATTAATGAATAATGGGTATGTGCAAGATCATGAGGGGCCAAAAAGTGGCGATGTGAAAAAAATCCACTTTTCACTCATCCAAAAGCGCATGAAAACATTTGTTGACTTTTAAGTAGGCCTAGGTGTCAGTACACCTGGGCAAACCTGACACCAAAGTACAAGCCTAATTAGTACTTGAAACCTGTGGCATAAATCAAAATCCGTGAGTTGTTTTCCTCATTTCTCTCATTGTTAAGAATTGGAAAATGGCTCTATATATCCTATACTCAAAATCAAAATAAAATTTATATTTATTTTTTATTTAATCAGGCATGGCTAACATCAATGAAGAAAATAACCCTCCCGCACCAAATAATGATCCCCAAAACAATCCCTCGCTTCAAAACCCTCTATCTTTAGAGGATTTGATACAAGATAATTTGAACACTATACGGGGGTTCCAAAACACATATCAGAATATACCTACATTAGCTCCCATGCTTGCCACCCTAAATACTATTGTTGAAAACATTGACACACTTTTGCGGTAACATAATATTTCTCTTCACTGGCGTTATGATATGCATGCCCAATTTGATGATGGGCTTGACCATGATGGGGTTGCAACCCTTAATATAACTAAAGAAGATATATCCTCCCTTTTTGTGAATCCTAAAACTGGGTTAAAAGTTGACCCCAAAAAGCCTAAATTATCAATTAAATGGTCCACAAACGATGCAATGCATAGACAGTTTTGGGATCGCTGGTGGATGGTTTTTGATAAACCACCCCATAGAAATTTGGAGCTCCCTTTCTATTTTATAAAAAAATTGTATGTTGAGTTTTTTCTTGGTCACAATGTTAATTATTGGAGCATGAGGTCCAACATGGGTGTAGGTGGAGGAGCTCCTCAGACTAGGCCGTTTGCCTAGTGAAAAAAGGCCACTACCTTTGTCCCCCCCACTGATGTCGCACCCCCTCCTCTAGCGCAGCATCTTGATATCATTGTAGAGGCTACCTCATAGAGTATTATGACCATTCACATGCTGAGTGATCAGTTGATCACGCAAACTAGGTTATTGTTTCCTCCTGGTGTGGATGATGTTGGCGCATGGACATCTGGCATTAGTTCACATGTATGCGTGCCCCATACTTGCATTATGTGCAAGAATTTGTGCCTCAGACCGCTTACTGATGCTGATACATATCAATATGTTATTGATGAGGAGGATACAAGAGACGTAGTTATAGAGGCCACAACACCTCATGGAGCATTTGCGTCTCATGAGAGTGCTGAGGAGGGGTACACAGAGCCATTGAGTCTTGTTGATATGGTAAGAGTAAACATTATAAATAAATTTGACACATGACTTATTTAATATAAAAATAATTTATTTATTTAGATTAGTTTTAATGACTGCATGCACTTATGTATATATATTTGGTCCATTTATGTTGAGTCGATGACAGGGGAGGAGTTGAGACAAGTGGATGAGTCCACACTTTTGGCTATTTCATTTGGCCTTGACACCTATATGGTATATTATAAATTATGTACCTATTAGTTTTTTTTTATATCATTTGGTGTACATGCTTAAATCTCGATCACTTAGAGCAATAAAATTCATACATTTACTAATATATTGTTATCTTATTGTACTCTTGCAGGTATCAGTTAATGTCAGTGGGGGGCACGAGGGGGTTCCTTCCTCATGTGTCGGCAAAGGAAAGGTAATTAATTGTTTAAGATTAATTATGCATGCATATGTATTTTACTTGTGTGTAGTAATAAATATTTTACATGCATTTTATTGTATAGGGTGTGACTCTCGACGATGTCCTGAAAAAGGTTTGGGAGCCTGGACTGACATGCATCTCGATTCGAAGTGATAGCCTATTTGTACGTAGATTTGTACATATTGTTATTTGTATTTTGTAACCAGGGTTGTTATGATGAAGTACATTTATATATAATTGACTATCTTTTTGACTCTCATAGGTTACTCCTAGTATGAGGGAGGCCCCATGAGAATCATTCCTATCTTTGTTGACCCAACCCACTATTCTAGAGGAGGGATCGGTGGACGTAAGTTTTAATTTTAGTTCAATCAATTTGTAAATTTATTACACTATCATCCTATTTTGTAAATTTATTACTCTATGTTGCACCTTGGGTCCCTACACCACTCTACTAATCTCATTATTGCAAATATATATTTATAGATCAGAGCTAGTATTGGTGGCATTGTCTGTTCGCTACCAAAGACTTATGTTAGGACACCTGATTATGGTAGGTGACTGAGAGGCCAGGTACAAATGTTTGTATTTAGTTATAATTTATAATTAAATTCATGTTTGAATTATGAATTAAATATATCTACAAATCATATAAACTAAGCAATCTAACTTGGGATTGAACTCATTTTTTTATGCACGATCAATCAGAGCCAAATAGTTCTTCAAAGAGGCTACATTTTGATGATCCCCCTATGACATAGGATGTATTTTTAGTTGTGTTCATTTAGAGATGCCACTTGACACATTTTGAGATGGCATATATGCCACATTGTACACCTTGAAACATTAATTTTGTAGACATTTTGAAATGGCATGTGTCATATTTGTATATGGAGATACTTTTGATACTTTCTATATATAGAACATTTTCATTTTTATGTTATATTTGTGTCATCTTTTATATACACATTTATTATTCATGTATATGGAATTGAATGGCGAAGTTATATCTTGACTATGATTATGATTGTTATATCTTGAAGATATATTTTGAAGTTATATTTGATTATCATTATGATTTAAATTATATCTTATTGAAGTTATATGTTAATTTGTTTGAATTTATTATAATAGATGCAATAAATTACTGAGATAACTCAAATTCTTCTTTGTTTTGTAACAATACCCAAATCCTTCCTTCAATAGTACATCAACTTCTAGACTATTTTTGGTTGTTTTCTCCAAAAAGTTCAGCAGCAACTATTTTTGGTTGTTTTCTCCAAAAGTTTCCAAAAGTATTCCAAAACTGATAAGTGTTTTAGATACCCTTTATCAATTTATAAAACATATGTCAAACTCAACCAACATTGTTTTGTAACATCATGCTCAAAACTTGTTGTCCTCAGTCACATACCTTGGGGACACTTGGGTCGAGCGTGGTCGCGAGCGTTCCAGTGACTCCATGGGTAGAATGGGTTTGTCACTGGAGTTTACCTGGCCAACCGGAGCTGATGGAACAAACAGTTCAATGCCAGGATGGAAAATTTGAAAGATACACTACGGAGCTACTTTCAACTGACCCTCACTGCAAGTTTTGGCATCGACTGAGATTGACTTGCCAAATGGAAATGAAGTCAAATCACTCAAAACTGGGAGAGATTGTTGTAGACCTCAGAAACATGATCCTGTACCCCTAGATAGTTTGTCAATACCTCCCACAAGGTTCGAGATACGAGCCTTGGAAGATCGCTGCCCAATTGTGCTTAGTGCACCTTGGGGACACTTGGGTCAAGCGTGGTCGCGAGCGTTCCAGTGATTCTGTGGGTGGAATGGGTTTGTCACTAGTGTTTACCCTGCCAACCAGAGCTGATGGTATAGATGGTTTGATTCTAGGATGGGCTGTTTGAAAGATACACTACGAAGCTACTTTCAACTGACCCTCATTTTAAGTTATGGCATCGACTGAGATTGCCTTACCAAATGCAAACGAAGTTGAATTTTGTTTATAAGGGTAATGAATTCCATCATCATCAAAAGGATAAAAAAATTAGGACATAGACCATCACAAATTATTTCTAATTCATTGGGAAGGCCCATTTATAAGTTTTTTTTTTTGAAACAAATGAAGGCTTCTAGAATATCTAAATTTTGTTATGTTAGTGCAATCTATTCTAAGTGATATGGTATATTGAATCTCCTTGTATGGTTATCTATACTCTGACCAAATTTTATATTTTATATTTTTTGCATCTTATCTAGTCTCACTTTTCTTTCTTCTTCCTTTTCCTTTTCCTAATGTCTATACAATTCCCACAAAGTCTCTAATTTTGATGGCATGCTAGTGTTCTAAGTTTTTCTAGTTGTTAGAGTTTTATAGTTCCCCATCTATGCATGATTTCTTATCTAGGTCAAACTTTTCACTCATTCGTATAACCTTTTAGAACATCTCTATCCTATCATACCTCCCATCTTTCGCCCAATCTACATATTTGCCAAATTCTAAAACATGTCTTCATCAACAAGCCCATTGCTCAAGTATTAATGTCTTTCAACCTGTAATACAAGTCTTATATCTCTGATCCTTGATCCTTAATATTTATATCTATATTTGTGTTCTCTTTACAATTCACTACCATGTATTATAATTTCAATTAATGTTTAGTTTTGTTACCACAAAATTTAATATGTGGAAAATTTTCCCATCCATAATTATTGTTCAATTTTGGAGTTATGGATTTATATTATGGATAAACCATTATTATTGTGATAGGTATAAATGGGTGAATGCCTCCACTCAAGAGGTCTCATCCAAACTGTATAAAATTCCTTTAAGAAATCATTTTAAGAACTTGTGTTGGAGTGAGGGAATGATAGGATAAAAATAATAGTGATTTCAAAGGACAATCTCACATAGAGTTTGTGTTTGAACTTGACTAGACATGGACTTTTACTACACTATATTGTTCCAAATCGGTTGTAGAACATAATAACCTAGCCAAAATAAACTTGGATAGAATAACCCAAATAACCCAAGGACAAAATAACCTTGGGCCATAATAACCCAAGCCAAAATATTTTGTGGTCATAATAACCTATAGACAAAATATCCCTGTAAGAATACAGAGACGGGAAAACAAAATTTATAAACTACATGTATGTTGGTAAAAAACTTTATTTTTCATATTTTCAATTAAAGTGTCAAATTATGAGCGACGCCTCTTATATAATCTAAAATTCCCACGAAATTGCCTTTATTTTTATAATTATTTACCATTTTATAGGTTATTTAAGCATATTAAAGGTGTTTTAAGGCTATTTTAGGGGAATATAATGGATATATGGTCTAAAAATGACCTAAATAGAATCTATGGTGCCTCACAATCACTCTTTTATCTTAAAGATTAATTTTACTTAATCTTTTGTCATGCTTGTTTATATTCCTTGTAATCATATTTATAATTTAATTTAATAAATAGTTTTTATGACTATTCATGGTCATTTGGGCACATGAAGAGACAATAGTGCAAATTGGAGCAAAAATTTGGCATAAGAATTGGAAAAATATCCACACATCAAACTTTGGGGATGCAATCATTCACAGTAATCCCTTCTAGATAGAACCATATGCATGATAACTTTTAATATTATTTCACTTTTACAGTTTCCATGGCCTCCATTTAGAATATTTTGTCAACTTAGTTTAATTCCTTCTACATGATCTAACTTCTAATGTTCTAATTGTCCAAGAGTTATTTTGACCACGGGTTATTCTGTTCATGGGTTATTATGACCTTGGGTTATTTTGTCCTTGGGTTATTATGATGGGGTTATTGCGTCCAGGGTTATTTTGGTTGGGTCATTATGTCTGGATACCATCCAAATCTACTTTGTTCTAATTGTTGTTTAAGTATATCAAAGGACTATTTGATTGTCATAGGACCTTTATGTAATAAGAAAGAGTTCAAAATTTACACTTTATTTGTTGTTAATAAGATCATGGGTTATTTATATCATTTGTTGCTTGCAATATTATTGATGCATAAATAGAAATTTTAATTAGATTTATCTTAAATCTTAGTGAATGTTAGTGTACGAATGTTGTTATTCAAATAATAAGTTATTATGAAGCTTAAGTATTGGGTTTTCACTATAGCAGGTAACTAAGCACAACAATTAATTGAAACATTAGTAGCTCCCAAATGGTCATAATTAAATCCACGATCTCTATAAGAAGGATATAAATAACCACCTACAAACTAGGAATTACTTCATCACCATTGGCTATTAATCTACATAAACATCCATGTCATGCTAAAATCTCTATGCATCCCATAATTTCCATGGCAACATGAGTTGAACCATCTACCTCCACCAAATTCTAGCTTAATTGAGATCTATTTAATTTCTAATACATCATAGTCAATAATTATAGGATCCAAAATATAATTATATCAACTATTTTGTGTCTCCTCCATAGTGAACAATATACCAATGCTCCAAGTGATCAAATAAAGGTTAAACAATATAATTTGCACCAAGGATAAGGATATCTAGGTATTGAAGAGCAACATGTATGAGTTATCTACTCAACTTATAAGTATAGAGTACCTAAAAAATCACAACGCATAGATTTCATAATAAAATATGCAGGTTCAACATTACATAAGTAATCATTTAAGGCATAGACAAATATAGATTAAGATGTTGGATTTTGATGGCTCAAACACTAGATCAACTTGGATCGATAGACAGACAGATAAACATAAAAATAGATAGACAGACAGATAGATAGAAGGTAGCCATAATGTAAGAACCCAACAAAAACTTTTATAGAAATGTAGTGAAAAAGTACATACAAACTTTTCATAGCTTGGTCCACTATGAATTTCTATCAAAATGCTCGATAATGTCTATAAGAAGTCTAAAATTGAACAACATAGGTGAAAGATACGAACTATTGAATCAATGAGAGAAAAACAAATGTTCATATATAAGTTTATATCATAAATAATATAATATGAAAAAAGAACTAATACTAGACTATGTAATTCTTAAAAAGACCATTATGTTTACTATAGGAATGTGAAAAGTTGACTCCACGGGTAAAAGTCACATTTACTAAATCAACTAGCTTGTTATTTGAACACAACAAAACTAAGCCAACATTGTTTGGGTGGTGAAATGGTAATACAATTATATTTAAGTGATGGTGGTGTTGGTGTAAAGAAAACCCAAGTTTATGTTAGCACCTAAAAAGTTCGTGGTTGGTCTTGATGGTGGTGGGAAAGTAATTACCAACAACTAAATGAAATTCTTATTTTAGCACAGTTGGTGGCCAAGTTTCAACCTTTATTAGCTAGTTGTGGTCTAGCCCCCACATGACTAGCATCTATCAAGTTAGTGGGTGGTCCTTCACATTCATCATTAATATGAGCATATATTTAGCAAGGATCTACTAATTTTTGTGGATCATGTATGATTTGACCAGTCATAGACTGTTGTACCCTACATGTATTCACTAACACCAACGATACTATATACTATACAACTAATCGAAACTTACCACACCTATTTACACTCTAATGATTAGCATAGAACTTGCATAGGAAAGAATATACATGTCAAATATATGCATCCAATGCCCAACCTTGCAAAATAGAATGGTTATGTAGATCAATAAAAAATATACAACTATTTTATTGCTTCAATTTTTTCCTAAGCCCCAAAATGACCATTTTCAATCCTATTGATTTTTATAGTGACTCATAGGTTTTTCAACCTTCTAGCTCCAATGATGAGGTTTAGTTTTATTATAAGAGGTCATTTGTAGAGCATCACCTCTAAAAGCCTCACTATCCCAATTCTAAAACACCTCAAATCTATAAACACACTTAAATCCTAAAACACCTTACTTTTGTTACAACACCATGAATTCAAATCTATATAAAATCTACTTAAAACAAATGTTAACAATTCAAAAAATATATTTCAATAGCACTCCATCACACAAATATTTCCAAACACTTTTGAAATTTTAATTATTTTTATTCATTAATCCATTCCTTAATACATTTATTTTGTGATGTTTGTGTACTTTCTTGTCTCTGATTTTGTAAACTGGAGCGTGAAAATGATTTATCTACTAACACTTATCATAATATTGGGGAGATAAATTTGGAGCACAGTCAAATTAGACGGTTGGGTCAAATCCACACAACGAACTTAACTGTCACCGTCGAAACTCTCACATGCAGATCTTGAAACTCTTTTTCTCTGTTTTTAGATCGAACTAACTGGAACTAACTGGCACTAACGGTCACCCTAGAAACTCTCACATGCAGATCTAGAAATTCTTTTTCTCTGTTTCTTGAATTTATATAAACGTCCATTGGATATCCATTTTTACCACTGCAACTGCGACTGGCATCCTGTGTTTTCAATGATGTAAAGTTTAAACAATCAAAAAACCAAAGAAATCCTTTATCTGAGGTTTCAAATTGAAGGGCCTTAGATACAGGGTTTCTGTGGTTTTTTTGGTAGTTTATAGAATTTGCTGTCAATGGAGAAGTCTGGAGTATTACAGAGCCTGGCAAGAACATGGCATTGCTGTTCTGAGAGTCATGGATAGATCCTGTGTATTTTCAATGATGTAAAGTTTAAACAATCAAAAAACCACAGAAACCCTTTAACTGAGGTTTCGAATTGAAGGATCTTAGATACAGGGTTTCTGAAGTTTTTTTAATAGTTTATAGAATTTACTGTCAATGGAGAAGTCGTGGAAAGATCCTGGCAAGATCATGGCATTGCTGTCCTGAGAGTCGTCGAAACTGTGTTAACATCTACACAAAAGATCCTGGTTTTATCCATTTTCTTCAAATTCTCAGGTACAAAACAACAGCAGGATTTAAAACTCTCTTACAAAACCATTTACTGTACTTTTTCTTTCTTTGGCTAATATAAATTGTTCTTTCTTTCAGTTGGTGAGGCTGCCATGAACAAACATCAGGCATGTAATTCTATGGGCCTCATTTTTCTTGTTTCTGCAGATTTCTTAGGCTTCTTTGAAATATATATATATATATATATCTTGTTGGGTTTTTCTGAGGGATTGAAATTTAGTGAATATTTTGGTTTGTAGGAGTTATTTCCTGTATATGAGGAGTACAAAGCAGGAACATTTGCAGCTTTCAAGGAATGCTCTGCCTGTACATGTTGCTCTGCAGGAAATACAAATTGCATTCAGACATCTTGCTGTTATGGGTTAAGTTGCAATGAAGCTGACAAGCCTTATGGGACCTGTGTTTTCAAGCCCCTCTCTTGCTCTTGCGATGGCTGTAATTGAGTTCATATCACTCTGATAGATTTCTCAGGAGAATGATTTGAGGATTTATAATTGGCTTTTGTGTAGATGTCAACACAGTTTTGTCTAGTACGACCATTTTACAGGCCCAATGATCAAGTCACACATTGTCTGTGGTTTTCAAGAAAGAAATCTGGGAATTGATGATTTGGATGTGTTTTTTGACTTGCTAATAGTAACGTATTTGACTTTGAGATCTTCATATTTGGATGTGTTTTTTGACTTGCTAATAGTAACGTATTTGACTTGTTTTTTGACTTGCTAATAGTAACGTATTTGGATGTGTTTTTTGACTTGCTAATAGTAACGTATTTCCAGTTGCTGAAGTGGATCAAACTCTCAAGTTTGGGGTGTTCTAGCTGTGCAAATTTCAAAAATGTTTATCTGAGAAGATTTGATGTCTTTGGGCTTGCTTTCAGAAAGGTACACCTAGCAGCAAACCTCATTGAATGGTAATAAATGCTCCAAGAATAAAAAGAAAAGGGCGGAAATGTACACATTCTTTAAGAACCACCAAGAGCCTAAAATGCTGAGTGGAGCCCTGTGCCTTGTTGATGAGCTCTTCCTTGAATGGTGGTCATATTGGGAGTGCCTGGCACTTTATGATTTGCTCAGAGAAAAGGCTTTTGCCATGTCAAACACCAGTTCTTGGGTCTATATGCTCTTCTATCAGATGGGACTCAAGTCAGGCATGCAATCAACATGAGGTTATTATATGTTCTCAGAACCCACATTATATCCACTATTATTTTCTTATGGTTTCATAATTCATTCAGGTAGCCACTGCCTTCTATTCCACTCGATTAGTTTCAGGAATTTAGAGTGATGTGCTCATGATTCCTGGTATGTTTTCAGGAATTTTCAGAAAATGATGAAGTTTCAGAGGCAGCTAGAAGCGCAGTTTGTTGCAGAGTGGAGAAATGCTTATGTGTGTTATAAGAAGCTCAAAAAGGACATGCAGATTGCATCTTCCTCTGATTGAATTCATGGAGTTGCATTGCCAGTCTGAGATTCATGACAAGATCTGTAATCTTGTTTTTTTTTTTCTTTTTCTGTGATAAATAAAACTCTAAAAGGCCTGCAAGTGCAGAGTTAGATCATGCAGCTGTCAACACTGTTCTATCTAATGAGGCCCTTTTAGAGAACGAATGGTCAAGTCACATATTATCTAGGGTTTTCAAAGATATTGAAGGAATGGGTGTGGTTTATGTCAATCTTCGTGATCAATGAAAAAGTGAATCATACAAACAAAAATAAGAAGCGAAAAATTGTGTGGTCTCAAGTGTTTTGTATCCCTATAACATTGTATTGCATGTATAAACTTGAGGGATCTGAAAATAGATCAATGGTAGAGTGAAAAAGGTGGGCAAAGAGTACATGGCCTGGGATTAAAAAGCTGCATAGGATTCATTGAATGGAATGTGGGTCTATGGAATCATATCTCAAGTCCCATTTCTTCACTATTTCAGAGGCCATATATGGAGTACGACAATTGTAAGGATTTGGCCTGTGCGTTGAAAATTTGTTCTAGAACAGTCATTTGAGACAAACCATTTCAGAAGCTAGAAGATATCAAAATGACCCACAAATGAAGTAGTCTTAAATGCATGGAAGAGATTTCAAGGATAAAAAGCTTATGTAGGGTGGAGTTGACATGGAGCATTTGTACTCATTATTTTAAAGTAGACCATTGAATAGTTGACTCGTGGTTTTAGATTGTGGTACTGGGAAGGTCATCAAAAGCTAAAAAACCATAGTGCAAAAGAGGTTATATTCCAGAGAACATTCTTCTATGCCCCAGTGCCTTTCAGTCACTTGAGAACAGTTACAATGGTATAATTTTTTTTTGCAGCTGTTTCAATAAAAGCTGAAGGAAAAAAAACTCACTTTTCTTGCCAAAGCTATGTAGCTTCTATGCCCAAACCTAGAAGGGTCGTTAAATTGAACTTCTAACATTGCAGCGAAGGCATAGTGTATTATAGATGTTACATCTCTCAAGTTGAAGATATCCATGTACAGTTGACTTGCATATGCAACATAGCAAATGAATGTGAGATATACTCATTGATTTAATAGAATGTAAAAATTATATTCAAAGGTGTATTCTTGATGGCTTTAAATGTAGGGGTTGTTCAACATTGCAACATCAACTTAAAGATGTTAACCTATAGATTAAAAAAGCAATAGATTTTGAGAAGAGGGCTTTCTTTTTTCAAATTTCTTAGCCTATTATGTTTTATGACAATGATATTAATTTAAGCAAATGCTCATTGAAAGACATGATTACAGGATATGCCCAAAAAGCTTTCAAGAAAATGCAATTGGCAGGTGTAAAGCTAGACTACATGAATTTTGCCAGCGTCCTAGCTTCTTGTGTCACAATGCATAATACAAATTGAAACACATTAAGCTATGTGAAAAAGGTTGGAAGAATGAAGGCAAAAGTTAGACAGATTGGCCTTACACCTAACAAATGCATTTGTTATAATTTTACAATATCTTGTTTAACAAATTAATTTGTGTATATCATGTAATAATTGCATTCCATGATACCAAATATCTTGGAGTGTTTTTGTGAAAGTGTTGGCATGCCTTATGTATGCATCCAGATTAGGGTAGTTGCCATTTTAGAATAATTATAAGGACTTACTTGTTTGGGCCACCAATTGGGTCATGTTCAATTGAGCTGTATAATCAAATTGAAAGGTCAGATTCACATGTTAATATTATTTAACTAAGGAAAGATAGTCACCTCCTTTCATTTATATAACTATCCTTCAAAGCACGAAAAATGTGTTACATGCAAATCAAATAATATGAGCAATATCTTGAAAGTTTATAATAAATAGGATAATAATAAATGCATGTATTATGCTCAGCACACTTATTAGAAGCCTTTTCATAATTTGGTGGTATTGCATGTCCTTTAAAGGAATGAATAGAAAGGAAGTATACATGGGTTTAATGGTCAATGTGACCCGTGATTTGCTGTAACCATTGTAATTCATTAAGAAACCTCTGCTCAGTGTGGATGTAACCAATTGGTGAGCCATGATAAAATCTTGTTTCTTTGTTTTTATAGTTTTACAATTGGTATCAGAGTGGGTTAGAATCGCTGGTTGAGAAACAAAAAGGATTTCTTCAAAATTATGGAAGATTTAAGAGTGCAAAAATTTTCTGGAAAGAACTTCAGAATATGGAAGATCCAGATGAAATCTTTGCTGATCAAGCAAAGCCTCTCACTCACAATCGAAGGGAAGACAAAGAAGCCAAGCACAATGCGTAACAAAGATTGGGAATCGTTGGATGAAAAATCCAAAGCGACAATTATTCTCTCTTTAAATGATAACATGCTATACAATGTTGCGAATGAAGCAATGACAAAGGATGTATGGGACAAACTCACAACCACATATGCAATGGCATCCGCAGCAAATAAAGTCTTCATTATGAAGAAGTTATACAAATTGAAGATGAGGGAAGATGAGGCCATGATGAATCATCTCAACGATTTCAATACCTTGATCAGCCAAGCGGACTCAGTTGGCATGAAACAAGACGATGAGAAAAAGGATGTCTTATTATTGTGCTCTCTTCCAAATAGTTGGGATGGAGTTGTAATTGTTGTTAGCACTACAACTTCAAGCACGAAAAAGTTATCGTTTGATGAAGTTTCAGCAACTCTTCTCAGCGAAGACATGAGAAGGAAGAATATGGAGTCTTCAACCAGAGAAGCTCTAACAATGGTGAGTACCAAAAACATGGGAAGAAGCCATAATAGAGGTAGAAACAACAACAATTAGAGGTCTCAATCTGCAAGAAGATCACAGTCAAGAAGTAGACAAAACGGTTGTTGGTTTTGTGGTAAAGTTGGTCATGTTAAGAAAGATTGTCGCAAATACAAAAAGGCGCAAGAAAGGGTTTTGGACAGTGAAGCAAACATTGCACATGACAAGGATGATGGTATTTTAGTACTTTCTGCAAGCGACATGAAAGAAAATTCATGGGTTGTGGATTCTGGTGCTTCTTTTCATGCCACTTCTTGCACGGATTCGCTCACAAATTATCAAGAAGGTAAATTTGGAAAAGATTATTTGGGTGATGATAATTCTTGTGAAATTATTGGCAAAGGTGATGTTTTTTTCCATTGGAAGGAGGAGGCCAATGGCTTGTCAAAGATGTTCGTCATATTCCAAAGCCAAAAAGAAATCTAATTTCTGTCAGTCAGCTGCATACACAAGGCTGCCATACATTTTTATTTGTGTATTCATGGAAGGTAACCAAAGGTTCCATGGTAATTGCCAAAGGAAATATAGTTGGTAGTTTGTATCTTTTAGAGCTTCCTAGTGAGGTGGGAGCTATTATGACAGTCATAGGCAGTGATGTAGCTCTTTTTCATTAAAGGTTAGGTCATATGAGCAAAGATTAGGCCATATGAGCAAGAAAGGCCTTGAAGTGATGCTCAACTGTGATCGATTACCGGGCCTAAAATCTGTAGACTTGGAATTTTGCGAACATTGTCTTTGTGGAAAACAAAAAAGGGTCAGCTTCTTGAAGAATGGACATGACAAGAAGACACCACCACTGGAGCTAGTGCACTCAGATGTCTTTAGACCTATGAAGGTAACTTCTTATGGAGGAGCAAAATATTTTGTTACTTTTCTTGATGAATATACTCGAAAAGTGTGGATTTACATGATGTCTTGTAAATTTGAAGTGTTTTCAAAATTTAAAATTTTCAAAGTACTTGTTGAAAATCAAAGTGGTCATAAAATAAAATGTTTAAAGATGGGTAATGGTGGTGAGTTTTGTTCTTTAGAGTTTGATAATTTTGTGTAGATTATGGTATTTGTAGAATCAATGTTGTCCCATATACTCCATAAGAAAATGGGGTAGTGGAAAGGCTGAATCGAACCATTCTTGAGAAAGCTAGATGTATGCTTTCTAATGTTGGTTTGGGCAAAGAATTCTGGGTGGAAGCATGGAATACCGTTGTTTATGTAATCAATCATAGTCCCTCATCTCGATTAGATTTCGGCATTCTGGAAGAAGAATGGTTGGGAAAGAGAATTTCTTATTCTCACATTTGGTTGTTTGGTTGTCAAGCATTTGTTCATGTTCCTAAGGAGAAGAGAAGAAAACTAGATTCAAAATCACAGCGATGTATATTTGTGGGCTATAGAGAAGATCAATTTGGTTTTCGTATGTGGGATCCAATTAAGAAGAAAATTTTGAGGAGTAGAGATGTGGTTTTCAATGAGACAATGTTTCCGGCCTTATCAGAGGAAACACATATAAAATCTTATGTCCCTTTAATGGATTTCATCAACAATGGTATTAATTTCTCTCACATCTCCTCTCATAACCAAAATTCATATCCTTTGCATTCTCATATCTCACCTACCTTTAATTTAGCCCCTACTCCTTCGAATTATTTATCATCTTCAACTTATGATCCAAGTTTTAATAACCATGATTACTTTTAGCCCGATGACAGAGCATATGAACATACATGCTGCGAACAGAGTCCTTGTCCTGAATGCAGTGGTCATCTCCAGTGCGACAGACCACATGTTTCATTCAAAACTCAATTTAGTATGGGCAGCAAAGACAGGGATTACGATTCTAATTTTCCCCAATTCACTTCACCCATGAATGGCCCTCTACATTCTACGGAAATAATGGAGAAATCAGGCCCGCGTGGAGTGAAGGGTGGGAGTGTTCATCATGCTGTGGCAGCAACAGAGAAAGAAGACCCACGTAGGAACATCCCATGTCTTTCTTGCTGCACTGCCATAATGAATGATGGTGATGTGGACAGGCTTCCACGCTTGACACAACATTCGGTCCCATCTATTGTTGACTGTCTACTCCCAAAATTGGGAACACACAATATAGTCTGCAGTCCCATAGTAGATTTGGGACTGTAGCCCAAATTAATTCTTCACAGTCCCAATAAACACTGTGACTGTAGTCCTTCTCTGCCATGTGGAGTAGAGGCGATGCCTCCTCCCAATTCCACTCATTTGTTCACTCAGAATCATGGAGGTTCTGGCTACGAGATAAGTGCAAAAAATAATGAATTTGATGGGCAAAATCATTCACATAACAAAGCACATCAGTTAATTAATCAAAATGATGTTCAAAGCAACATTGATTTACAGTTGAAATAGATTACTAGTTCAAAACAACATCAAGGTTTAAGGATATCTACTAGACAGAGGCAAATTCCTTCTAAATTCTCTGATTACGAGTTTTTATTTTCTTAAGAGACAGAGCTCAAATTGTTAATTTCAGAGCAAGTTGAACTGGCCACTTATAAAGTCGCTTGTCTAAGCAGCGATAAAGATAAATGGATGACTGCTATGAACAAAGAAATGAGCTCTTTGGAAGGTAACCACACTTGGGATTTGGTCTCTCTACCACCAAATTGGAAACCACTTAAGAACAAGTGGGTATATAAACTGAAAGATGAAGGCAGCAGTACAAAATTCTTTAAAGCTTAATTAGTGGTAAAAGGATACACTCAGCAAGAAGGGATTGATTTCAGTGAGATTTTCTCAATGGTTGTTAAAATGACAACCATTTGGACTGTTTTGGGACTCGTAGTTGTGTGGGATCTTGAATTGGAGTAGCTTGATGTCAAGACTACATTTCTACATGGTGATATGGATGAGGAGTTGTATATGGAGCAGCCTCAAGGTTTTATTGAAAAAGGGAAAGCACATCTTTATTGCAAGTTAAGGAGTTTGTATGGGCTCAAGAAAGCTTCGCGACAGTGGTATTTGAAATTTTATTGCTTCATGGTTTATAAAAACTTCATAAGATATGAATCTAATCCATGTATTTATTACAAGAAACTTCCTAATGGTGAATTCATGATTCTTCTTTTATATGTTCATGACATGTTGGTAGCCCACACAAGTTCTCAAATTGTTGGTGATCTGAAACCAAGTTGGCAAGTAAATTTTCCATGGACTTAGGGGCAGCCAAGAAGATTCTTGGTATGAAAATCACACAGGAAAGAAGAAAGAAATTAATTTATCTCAAAAGGATTACATTAACAAAGTTGTGGATAGATTTGGCATGACTGATGCAAAGATAGTTTCTACTCCTTTTTCTTCTCAATTTCAGTTGTCTTCTAAATTGTGTCCAAAAACACAAGAGAAAAAAGAATTCATGGACAACCTTCCTTATAAATCAACAGTTGGTAGCATAATGTATGCTATGGTTTCCACTCATCCTGACATTTCCCATGCGATGGGAGTAGTAAGTAGGTTCATGAGCAATCCCGGGAAGCTTCATTGGGAAGCGGTTAAATGGATACTAAGATATTTAAAAGGCACTTCAGATTATGTTTTTTTATATATTTTGGTGGCAACAATAAATAGCTGCAAGGATTTATGGATTCTGATCTTGCTAGAGATTTGGATAAAAGGAGGTCTAGTACCGGTTATACTTTTATGTTTACCGGAGCTGCCATTAGCTGGGCCTCGAGGCTGCAACATTCTATTGCTCTTTCTTCTACTAAAGCTTAATACTTGGCTCTTTCTAAAGGTGCTCAAGAGATGATTTGGTTGCAGTGTTTACTTGGTGATATGAAGTATCAAAAAGATGATTATGTTTTATTTTATGATAGCCGCAGTGCCATTTTCATGGCTCACAATCATACATCCCAGCACCGCTCCAAACACATTAAAATACATGCTCACTTTATGAGACACATGGTCAAAGAAGGAAAGATGAAGGTTGTTAAGATTGACATAAAGGTTAATCCGGCTGACATACTCACCAAATTTGTACCCAAAGAGAAGTTCAAAAATGCTAGGACTTCTCTTGGGTTTGTAAAGAAAAGATAAATCAGCAGGGTGAGCAGGGGAATGGTTGATCAGTGGTAGCATCTGTTGGCCATCAGGTGGGAGATTGTTGAGATGAAGTCCAATGGACATCTCTCTTTCTCTCCAAAAGAAGACTCTTCATCTTCTAACTCTTTGTATTGAGAGCTTATTATTAAAGCTACTATTGTAACCATTGTAATTCATTCCATTTTACTTCAATAAGAAACCTTTGCTCAGTGTGGACGTAGCCATTTGGTGAACCACGATAAAACCATTGTTGTGTTTATCTAATTCTTTGTTTGTCTCTTTTATCTCTGCTATTCTCGTTTCTCTATTTTTATTGTTTTACAGTAAGCAATGAGATAGAAAAGCTAGCACACATTTTACATCACAAATCATGCAAGAAGCTCAACATACCAGTCATTACGATTTTTGAAAAAAAAAATGTTGATGGGTTAACTTCTTTGTTATTGATAGTTTTGTGTAACAAATTTAATTTGTCGTTAAATTACTATATAATTATTTATATTTCTAAAATGTCACAAATTTGAGTGGATAACTCACTATCATTCGATAATTTCAAATGTATGAAGCAGTGTTGCATGGCAGAGCATCTTCAAATATCACAAAATTGAGTGGATGACTTGCTGTCATTTGATGACTTTTCCTACGGATGAATCAAACTATGAGATTAACCTTGGGAGGATAATCAAACTCCACGATGATCACCCTACGATGAGCACCCTACTTAGGCTAGGGTTATATGGAAAGGAGCTTCCTGAAAAATAGTGTTGGAGTTGTTTGTTATTTTATAGGAATATTTTAAAATTAGTGATCTCTTGTGAATTTTAAATTTTTCATTAAGTTAAAAAATATAGGCCTGTAAACTTTAAGTGGGTGGTTTCATGAAGACAATAACTTTGGTTTCCATATTTTGTGTATAAAAAAATAAAGGTAAATAAATTATTTTGTCTTCAAAATCATTTTTTTTTTTTTTAAATTGAAATTAAATTGAAGGAGAAGATTTGAAATAATTCTTAGACAAACAAAATTTTGTTTATGGGACCTCCTCTTCCTTAAAAATGGTTCTTATAGCTTATTTTGGCTAGCAACACATTTTTAGCAGCAATTTCTGGAGCTGGTGGCCCCATCAAAATAAAATTTGATGTTTATTTTTAAGCATTAAAATTTTAAATGAAAATTTCAAATGATAGGAAAATAAAAAGGATAGGGAAAAAAATGATTGAGACACATGTCATTTTTCTAATAAGCAGTTTCTTCTTATTTAAGTAGAAATTATGATTGACCATGAAGAGGAAACAAAAAGGTAATATCGAGAGAAGCCACCTTCAATGTAAACCCTGTTGTTGCGAACTAAATTAATTGATAGAAATGAAATGAAAATATATCTTAGGGACTAATAGTACCAAGTTTATTTAACTTTATGAATAATAGTATTGATCACTTAAAAATCTATTTGGAAAATAGAAGAATTATATGATTTATTGTATTATCACAATAATAAAATTGAGATTATATTCTATTAAAGAAAAAAGATTAATAATATTTTATAGTTAAACTAAATTAAGAGATGAGAAGACATCTATAAAAATCATTCATCGTGAATGGGTGTGTTAATACAAAGTTGTCTATCAGGAGCTTGTGTGTGTGTGTGTGTGTATTGATGACATGTAACTGATTAAATGGTTGACTATATTAAGTTGAAGATGATGCAAGACATTAAATCAGTTAATGGTCTGTATTGTCATTGATGTCAACTTGATATCATATGTATGGTCATATACATAATGCCAAAGACTTCAGAGAACCAATGGAATATAGGTTATGCTTTCGGCAATGTATAAAAGTCAAGTATTCATGAAGTGATAGAATACACCGGCGGAGTGCACACCATTGGTAAAGATAGAGATAAAAGTCACAGTGATGCCCGACGAGAAAAAGACAGTATTGCTCGACGAAGCAGAATCAAAGGATGCCCGACGAGCTAAACACAGTGTTGCCTGATGAGAAAGATCCAATGATGCCCGACAGATGGAGATCTCGAAGCTAACTGAAGCGACACCGACATAACTGGTAGTTGTCACCGGTGACGAACTGTAGAATTGACCGACAGAATAGAGAGATCAAAAAATGACAAAATATCTAGCTGGTAGAGCTAAAAGATAGACTTAACTAGTTGTTTGATTTGTTTTATTCAACCACAATTAAGTAAGTGATTTAAAGATGATTTACACAGTTGGCAAGAAGATAACTATGAGATAAATCAGGAGTTAAAGCCGTAAATCAATTTGGCTGGATTGTTTTTCACGCCAAGAATCAAGAACCAAGAAT
>MU224586.1:305457-327944 GCA_018584345.1 Thuja plicata | reverse complement strand
ACAGAGATAACGAAAAAGAAGACACAGTGATCAAAACGAGGGAGCTGAAAACTGACACTCAGAAGGGGGATGAATTTTTGGACCAGAATAAAGATGGGGATTCTGGGTACAAGGATTATCCTGATAGTCTAGAAAAAGGAGATCAGACAAAGAAAAACAATAAAGGTATTATCAAAGATTTTTCTGGATTGATTAATAAAATGTATAGTGATCAGGTTATTTTAAAAAATCAAGTTGAGAAAACTCAGGAGGACATGAAAATTCTTAACAGAATGGGGATAGGGGATAAACCAGTGGCTGAGTGTCTGAAGGAAATGAGAGATGTTGTTGGCAATTCGGAAGCTCAGGCTGAGTATGCCAACAAGGTGGAAATCATGGAAAAACAAATAAATCAAATTAAAGACAAGATGGAAAAGGACAACAGGGATGAATAAATTAAGAGTTTGCACAAAAAATTTAAAAGACTGGAGGCATCTGTTAAAAAAATAGGGGAACAATGTCTCATAAGCCTAAAATCTTACTGTGGTCATGCTCAAATTCTTATGGACAAACCGGAAATGATCAATAAGGAAAAAGACAGCAGCATTGTGGAGAAGACAGGACCGAGATCGCGTACCAAAGCCAGTGCTAAGAAAAAGAGTCCAAAGGAGGACAAAGAAATAGAGGAGCTGAAAACTTCGGTTAATAACATGCAAATCATGGTCCTCGAAGCTGAGGAGATGGTTAAAGAGATGTAGCTATTCTTTCTGCGATCCTGGTTGGATTTTTTGCTGTCCCTGCTGTCTTATGTTGTTTCTTTGGGACTTTTCTCTATTTGATTCGATGTTTTGCTGTTCCTTTCTGTTTTGTTGCTTTAGCATAGCTGTTTATGTTTTTAACTGTATATCTTTAAATTCTAGGTTGCAGGTCCTTGTAAAACCTGCTGTACTCTTTGGTTTTTTGTAATGTTTCGGGTCCTTGTAAAACCTACTTTTACTTAATCAGAACTATCATGAGAACATGTATACTCAGAATCAATAGCGTTGGTAGAAATTATTAAGACAATACATCAGCTCAAAATTTTAACAAGACAAACATGAATATCAATGGCAACTTCTATTAAACTAAGATGAAGCATTATATATGAACATCATGAAAACTTCTGAATTAAGATAGACATCATCACAACTAAAATTGACAGATCAAGATCAAAGATGAACCACCGCAATATAATGAAATAATTTATGATAAACATTAACTCATGACCATAATACTTAAAACAAGTAAACATAACACATTTTCTCTTGAGTATAAAACTCTCATGGGGTAGAAAAACCACTCAAAAATGCCTCATTGGCTTAGTTATAAATGCCTCACTCCCTATAAAATATGTCAATAGCTATATATGCCTGACTGGATGAAAATCAAGAATGCCACACTAGCTTGTGTTTCTCATTGAATATGTCTCAGATTAGAAAAGTACAAAGTTTCATCTCTATATCATTTTAAAGCATTTCTAGAATATCTCATTATTTGAGATTTCAAGAATAAATGTATAAAAAACTTCTACACAATCCTCTATTTAGATGACATAAACATATAATACATAGAGTGAAATTCTCTACAGAATATGCGCACATCATATATACAAAGATGTGCCATTTCAAGAAATGTATTCAATGATAACCCTTGAATACTTCTTTTCAAAAGATACACACTAAAACCCTACTTTTCAAAGTTTTGAAAGATATTAACAATATTTACATTATCAATGTATTTTCAGTTTATTCAATCTTTTTCTTGTTCACTGCTTATTTCTTCAAACTCGTATGCATATATAGAACATTCAAATAATAATAAAGTATTTTCTTCATAGTAAACAAGCATTTTTTAAACATACAATCTCAAACTCTAAATCCAAACTATCTCAACAACTGTCATCATATCTAAACCAATTCACAAAACCGTTTCCTTATACTAAATATTGTATGAACAAAGATGGAACAATTTTTCAAAGAGTCAACTGTCACTATAGTAGTGACTCAAAAGCATCAACCAAAATGGTAATGTAGAACAACCATTTCATTAATTTTCAGTGCTACTAACTTCTAGAGTTAACCAACACAGAAATAACCTTCTAATGCTGATAGGAACCAAATAGTTTAGCTGAGAGAAGAGATGTATCCTTGTAAATACACTCATATACATCTTGTTATTAATAACATATAGAAATTATATGCATAGTATTGGTAACATATATATTTTTGTATCAAATAAGAAATTAACACCTTCTCAATGAAAGTTGATGAGCTATTAATTGCTTATTTAAAGAGAAATATATAGGTCATAAATACCTAGGTTGAAATAAGACATATAGAATACTAGTGAATTGAGATGCAATCAATGTGCAACAAGAATATCACTTCATGTTCATACCAAAATATGTCAAACTCATAAGTACACATTATCATACTGAAGATAGTATTTGTACCAAGATGATACTAAAACCTGTATTCAAGAGTATTTCAAGAAAATAATAGGTAATTTGTCAATCATGAGTACAAAGAACCAAACAAATACTACACTAAAATCAATAAGATACTTCGTCATGTATTAGGAAAATGAATTCAAATGTCAATGTACCATAATATCCATACCAATGCTATGTCATGTAACAAGACAATGAATCCCACAATGTATCATACCAATATCATGTGATCATATCAATGTTGAACCATACCAATGGAAGAAAATGATCAACTAAATACCTTAAACAACTAAATACTTATGCATTTGTGTCTCTTTGACCTCAAGGTAAAAAACTTAGGCCCAATGGCTCAATGATAAGAAATCACACTCAATAGTTCACATTCAAGCATTCAAGAAAGCAAGTGAATTCAATATTTGAAGGAAAACATCCAATATCTAGTCTATATCCTAGAATGTAAGGCAATTTTAAGGCCTTAAAATATTGAGCTTCTCTTTGTTTTGAGAATATTTTAACATTCTCTACTTAACAGGGCCAACCATGTGCAGGTGGAAGCTCATCTGGCCCCTCCTAGGAGCCTCTTATGACCCTTTACGACACTTTAAGACCTCTAAGATGTATTCTTAGATATCGTAAAAGGATTGTAAAGGGTCATAAGGGGTCCTAGGACACAATAGCTAAGAAACATAAATGTAGGCATCATGGTCATAATTCTTTGGAGAGACCACTCAATTATGTTGTGTCTCCAAATAATTGTGACCATGATGCCTACATTTATATTTCTCAGCTGTTGTGAGATTAAAAGTCTTCTAAGGAACATGTCGTGTCTATGTGGAACTGCATAGGATCATCACCAAAGGGGGTTTCGAATTAGAGAAATCCCTTTCACTTAATAATTATGAAGCCATCAATGGTATATTAATTGTTTAGGATTGTAAGTTTCCATTGATGACTTCAAATTACCAAGCAAAAGGTGTTTTCTAGTACAAAAGACTTAGCAGCCTCTAGAGCCTGTTTCTTGAATTCATTATACCCTTGATGTACTTCATGGAAACATTTTGCATTGGGATTACAGGGAAATGTAAACTAAGATTCATGTAGAGAAAGGTGTTTCTCTTTGAAAATGGTTGATGGTGATTGATAAAGAAGATTTGAAAATGATGATTGATCCAATTCAAATTGGTGCAACATTTTCAAATCTTCTTCATCATTCATCATCTCAGTATTCTACAATCATATTCTGTCAAATTATATTTCATATGAACCTCTTTCTTTTCAAATATTTAATTCATATTATTTCATATGAATCTAATTTATTTTTTAAATTTTGTGATATTGCTTTCAGGATTCAACTATGTTGTTTTTGAGTCAAACTCATTGACCCATGTTTTATGAGTAGTGGTTCACAAGAACCCATCTCTCATGAGAATGAATGGAACACTACTCATGAAACATGGGTCAATGAGTTTGACTAAAAAACTAGTCAGTTGAATCCTAATAGCAATATCACAATTTGAATTGCTATGGAAAACATCTCCTAGTTTTTAAATTATTACCTTACCCAGATGTCTATGACTAAGAAGCAACATGAAATAACCTTTGTGTTGGCACCCAAATCAACTTCAAGGCCAATTACCAATCAATAACCCTACAAATGCAACACATGTACACCTAAAACCCTACAAATGCAACACATATACACTTGTACACATGTACAAATGCACCACATGTACACATGTACAAATGCAACACTTGTACACATGTACAAATGCAACACATGTACTCATAGAAGACCCATTGAAACTATTTAATTGGACTAATTGCAGTATTAGATTCTTCAAGGCTCAGATTGACTGACCATATGAGATATATAAGTTGTCTCTCATGTTATGTACTACAACTATGGAATTTTTATGGTGATGACACAATAGTGATAGCAGCATGTCTTGACATGTGCACGACAAAGAGAACAACATGGAGAGGATGTAGTTGTGTAGGATAATGATGTCTGGCTTTGTATGGCATCATATTTCAGATTAGTATCCAACTACCTATCTAAGACTTGAGTGATTTGTTTATGTAACTTAGTATCACTTTGATTAGGAGTTATTATCTATTAGAGTTCACTAATTGCTTTGTTAGACTAGTTGATTATTCAGTCAAATTGAATGTCACACACCTTATCTAGTTTCTTTTATTTAAATTCATTATGCACTCACCTATTAAAGCATGTATGTTCTAATTTTAGTGATGATGTATACAAAATTTATTTTCTAAAATTTTAATGGGAGTTATTAGTTGCAACAAACCCTATTTAATTGATTCAACATAACAAAAAGTTAGCCAAGCTGAAGTGAATCACCTTAGATTTGGTTAAGGACTATTTGATCCATCATAGTGAAAACTCTTCACCAAATGGAGAACATTTTTTGAAGAGATATTGATCTAGAAATGAATGATGTTTTGGCAATGTCTTTATGATTAAATATGTAGATTGTAGAGTAGGTGGTTCAAAGTTCTAGGAACAGGGGTGGCTTCTATTGTACTTGCAGGCTTACTTGTCACTATGGTTCCTAGTGTATTTGAAAAATTGAGAAAACCAATATTTTGGTTTAGAGTGGCCTGTTCAATGTTATGAAAGTCAGTCATAATCAAATTTACATAAGTCACATGATACATATGCTAAATACTGCATAGTAGACAATAAACAATTAGAGATACATACAACTAAATACAACATGACATGGTAGTAATGAATAACCCACCCTTGAAGAGAGAGATATGGTACTTTTTCAATGTCGAAAGTGGAAGTTGTTATTGGTCAATCTAGATCAATTGGGTCCACTACAACCTCATGATATTGAGCTTGTGTTAAGGCTATGATAAGGAACGCACACATGTCTATGGTAGGATAAAGCATCTATGATCCCTTGGAAATGCTTTTCAGGTAAAAGTGGAAGGATATTATATTTATGTTAGAGCATCTATGATACCTTCTGCACCCCTTATTCGATTGAAGATAAAGGACATTGATCCCATTTTAATAAAGAGTCTTCAAGAAAGATAGATGGTATCCTACCATTTTTACCTGAAAAGCATTCCTAAGGGAGAAAGATAAACCAATGATTAGTAGTTGACAATGGTAAGAAAGAGAAAAAATTATAGAAAACCATAGTTACAAATACAGTAAAAGACTTCTATTACAATTTAGGACAATAATCTCAAAGAAGATATAATGGAGCCACCATTTTTCAAATAATTTATATCTGAAACCATTCATTGTGTCAAAAAAGATGCAAAATCATAGGAGCATAATGCATAAGGATATAAAGTTCATTAGCTAGATAAGATTTTGTAACGATGACGAACATATGTATATCTAGACCCTGAGTATGTATAAAAAAAAACATTTACAAAGAAGAGTATTCCAAACATTATGTTAAACAGTTAAGTTTCATGTCTACATTTGATCTAAAGATGACCTAGTTTGTTGACAAAAATGCCAACTCCAAAGAAGTAGTCCATCATAACATTCCTATCATCACAAGTGAAAAAATATTCATTGTGACAATGGAAGATACTCATAGCAGCCTAGTCATCATTAGCGCAAGATAGCTTGAACACCTCCCATGCCTCCACCATTTTATTTTCAAAGCCAACTCTATTATCAAAAATTGAGCCAAGCCTACTAGAGATTACGTTTGGATTGATGGTCTGAATCCCCTGAGAAACTTTTTCTGAATTGTTGGAGACAACCACATGCTTAACCACCTTCAAGACCCATTCTAACCAATTGGTAACTTCAAAGAGAGTATAAAATACTATTTTATAGATCACCCCATCATGTACATGTGAGCCAACAATATTATGTTTCAGAAGGTAGTGAATAGCATGTTTGATGTCATCATCATGCACATTAAATAATCTAGAGAACTTTTCTTCCAAGGACTCCAAATGACAACATTCAATACCAAATGTTCTATCCATTGAGAATACCTAAAACAAAGTAAAAATAATAAAAATAATGAATCAGTATGCCAACATAATGAATAAGTATGCCAACATAATGATGCATAATAACATGAAAAGTAAGAGTTAGAAAGAATATCAATCACAAAAATTGACCTATTACTCCCTATCAAAGAAGAGTGTGAAATATGCTATAATTGCCCTAAGATTATGCATAAATCAGTGACATATACATGTTTAGAATGGAATATTTGAATGATTTAATCTAAAATGCTTAAGAAATGTTCATTTTAAAGCTCCAAATTAAATATTATAGCAATTCCTAAGAAATGTGAGCTAAAATGCATTAAGATCTATGAAAATAAGAGCAACATAAGTTTGCTTTCAACAATTAAGAAGTAGGGACCAATTGAGCTTAAAATTCATTCCATTTATAAAAGAATTTGGTGAATGAGAGGTTAGGATTGAAAGTGGAAGAGAGGTGGAGATTGAATCTTTGGTGATCCATGTGAGGTGATCCAAGTGATTTGACTCTCATTGGCTAGGGATTTGACTTTCCCTTTTACAAATGGAGTTGTAATTAGGATTTATTTAATTCCTTTTTATTAATTACTTTAGCCATGTTTTTTTATTTGTTTTTTATTTAATTGAATTGATTTGATTTAATTGGCTAAGGAAATTAATGTAATTTAGTGATTAGATCACTTAGGAGATTAAATTTGATTTAAATGAATTATGCCAATAAATTGAAGAATTGTCTTGACATAATTAGGGGTATGACCAAACTTAGGGAAAATAGGGTCTATGATCAGAGAAGACCAAATTAGGGTGGTTACATTTTCCCCTCTTTGATTTCATGTGCAAGCAACGCATTGATTGAAAGAAATTTTTGATGTTGACTTCTGAAAGTTTGAGAGTTTCATGCTTGATTGAACGAATTGTCTGATGAGATCAGTCTCGCACTTGATTGAACTAAGACTAGTAGAATTGACTTTGAACTTAATAAAACAAAGGTCAATAAGAAAAGATCTTAAAAGTACCAATTCTAAACTTGGTTGTCATACTAGAATTGATAATACTGACTCCAAACTTGATCGAACAAAGGTTAGTACAAAGCTGTCAGGAGCTTAATAAGAATCTAAGAAAATGTACACATAAGATATCTAGCTCATGAGAACCGGAGCCTTCCATCCAATAGTCCTGACTTAGTCAAGGGAAACTATCATGCCCTTAGTCTTTTGATGACAAAGTCATTTTAATGCTTTTAGAGCAAGAATTTGATTTATTTAAGTGTGATCATGCCCCCTTAGGAAAAAAATTGAAGGAAAAAGAATAAAATCCCTCTGTAGAATGATATATCAATTGAACCAATTGATTGAATTGAGAAAGAATCAACTAAAAGAAATGGAGAAACGAAGGTATATTAAGAGAAACACATTTTTACCAAGTTGGTCACGTTTAAAATGTGAGTTTTTCAGTCTGATAAAATGATGTCGAACCAAGATTTTGATGAATAATGTGCAATTTGATGATATTGAACCCGTAAAACTGATTGCGTAAAGCTTGCAAATTATTTTCAAAACATATGGAGCAGTTCTGCATTTTTGGTGACTGTCATTAAAATTTTGTTGTGTTGTGTAAAATATTTTCTACGCATTTGGTTTCATTCTTGATTGATCAAAAAGGGAACAAAATTGATTTTAAGTAGTCTGGGAGGAGTTTTGGAGCTCCTAAATAGCTCAAAAAGTCAAATATATATCCCTAAATTCACTTTTTACTCATTCATTTTCACTTTTATCCTTGGTAATTTGAGAGCTCTGCAGAGAAGATGGTGGTCCCCATGAAGAAGCATCAATTTGAGCTCGCCTAATGACATTAACATCCAGCCAACTACCCACTGCCGGTAAGTACCTCAAAAACTACCTGTCCATATTTTCTATTTTCATTTTTATGCATTTTTGAAGTAGTTAGAGCACTTTTCATTTTGCATCGCATCCTATTTTTGGGATCGTGTCTGGTTAATCCCGCGTCGCATCCTATTTTTACCAAAAATCTTGTTTTGTATCCCATTTTTTCTGGCTCACACCCTATTTTTACTTTGTAACCACATTTGGTATGTGTAGATAGGGATTTCAATGTTATCGTGTCCTGGTAAAATAGGCTCTCATATTGTATCCCATGTCGTATCCTGTTAAAACAGGATCACTTCCTAGATGCCCCATCACATCCTGGAAATCACGAATCGTATCCTATAAAAAGGATCGCACCCCGTATAATCAAAGTCTTTTTTGGTTCTTGAGTCATTTTCTTCTAATTTTGACTATTTTCCATCTTCTGACGATCAAAAACACTTAGCTGATAACTTTTTTGCATAGTTGCCTTAGTTAGAATGTTGATTTGATCATGTATTTGTTTTCTGCTAATAGGTTCCTTTTGAGGTTGTGTCTTTCTGAGGACCATACCCAGGTCATGTCCTTGTGTTATCCTGATCTCTATAGGGGATGAGGTAGAGATAGTCGCCCATGTAGGTTTACTTGCTTTGAGAGATTTAGCTGATATCATGGTGAATTAGGGGTTGTTGACTGTGCTTGCTGAGAGATGGTATTCAGAGCACAACACCTTTCATCTCCTGACCTATGAGATGACAGTCACACCTGAGGATGTGTGGCACATTCTTCGAGTTTGAGTGATGGGCTGAGAGGTTCAGTTTGATGCTAGTTCTATTACAACCATTGCCAGGGCTCAGTGATTCTTTGTAGATGATTCTATAGCTCACCGATACCTTACTTGGGATTACATGTGTGATCATTATGATCATCTTCCTATTTACTTAGCTAGATTGATTGGAGGCATTCTCATGCTTGAAAAAGGACAACATGGTTTCATGTGTGGCTGGGTCAATATGTTAGAGAAGATGGTAGTATCTCCCCACAAATTTTCATGGGTTAGATAGATTTTGGCTCATATTTATCGAGAGTTGCATGAGATTGTGTATTAGTATTCCCGCACCATGACTGTAGGTGTTCTTGTTTTATAGATCTGGGCCTGGGAGCATATCCCTGTGACATGATCGATAGTAGATAGACAACGCTTCAATCAGCAGCCTTATGTATATATGTACTATGGATGGATTCAGCAGCCCCATTTGGGCAAGGTAGAGTATTGGCGCCGATTATTTGATGACATGATTGTAGTTATATGGTGACCATACCTTGATTGAAAGGAGTGGGCCTTGGACAGGCAACATATGTTGTACTTTTTTTAGAGTAGGTACTTGATCAGACATACCAGATATATTGTAGAGTGCTTCTTGGTGACTCGTGTTTTGAGACACTATGACCACATGCAGGGCATATGTCAGGACTTATCAGTTTATGATTAGATCTATGATGAGGAGCCACTATGGGGTAGCCGGTTGGTTTATGAGATTGTGTAGTGTGAGTTTAATGAGATGGGTGCAGTCAATTGGGACGTACTTTTAGATGTTGTAGATGTAGGTTGTTGAGAAGGATATCTTGCATAGATGCTACAACATCCATTTCCATGGTTCACAGCTCCATATGAGGTAGTTCCTCAGATAGAGGACCCATTAGATTATGATCTAGCTGATGATCAACCTGTCAAAGGCAAAGGGGAAGTAGAGTGAGAGAGGATAGATGGGGGGAGTGATGGTAGGAGAGATGGGAGGCACCCTCCTCCGGACAGAGGATAGGTTCAAAATGATCAAAATGATGATGAAGATGATAGGGGTAGGGGTGGTGCAGTGGGTGGGAGTGGAGAGGGTTCAATTGGCAGATAGACTCCCCTCATGTTCGTGGCTTCACAGAGAGATCTAGGTCTATTGTTGACTAGAGAGAAGTAGAGAAAGTAGGAGAGATAGCAAGATAGACCGACTACATAGGATACATGTAGAGGTCCTGGTAGAGATGGTGATGCATTGTCATAGTGTGAGTGAGAGCGTGAGAAGTTCAGAGTGAGGATCACTACTTTAGATGCATTATTGACATATAAAGATGTACAACTCAAGCAGTTGAGAGTAGAGAGAGACACACTAGCTCTCACTGCTACATGGCAGGGATAGTGAGCTGCATATTACTTTGGATTATATCATGTTGTAGTTCTAGAGAGATAGAGATATCCTTCCTATTCATGTATTTCATAGCAGTCTGAGGGGGCGATGCCTCTACCAGCTCCTTTTGTACCACCTCCTCCTCCTCCAAATCAAGGAGAGGGTGGCAGCCATACCTAATTTTGTATTTTGACATATTTTGAGACATTGTATATCATGATCCTTTTGAGATCATTCATTATACTATAGATTTTTATACATGTATATCTATTCCACATTGATATTCTGATATTTTTCTGTAGACAGTTCCACATTTTTGATATGTTCTATTTTTGATATATCTGAGATAGTTGTTCCTGATTTTGATATGTTCATGGGTTCTCTTGCTTTGATAGATGTTTAGATAGATGCACATGTGATTTTGATCTTTGTCTCTTGATGAGTTTATAATAGATTATGTGATGACATCATTTATGCTCTTTTGATTTATTACTGATATATAAATGTGTTTCAAATGATGCTAAGTGAATATGCAAATGTATGTTTTTGAGATTTTCTTTATGCAAATAGATGTATGGATGCACTTAGGATGTAGAAATAAATGCAATGCTTGAATGCTTTTTTTTTTTTTCTCTTTCTCATTTATGAATGTAGAATGCATGTCATGGATATGCAATTACATTGTTATATCAGTAATATAGATTATGTAATTAACTTGGATTTTTTTTGAATCTGGAAATCATTTTAAGCTCAGGTCCTCATGCTTTTCTTTTAAAAGTAATGAATCATGAAATATTTAAATGCATCTACATGTGGACTCCTAGGACTATCACTGGTTTGTATACATTGTAGCATTTTGTCATCATTGGGCATTTTTGTAACGGACATCACATGATAGTACATCTGTCACTAATACCCACTGGTATCATGAGAGTATGAATACTATGTGTATTGGATGCAATGTCAGAAATAAACTGAAGCATCAAGGCATAGACGCCAGGATGAAAAGTTAGTTATCTCCTTTTACTATTAAGAATTAGGTTCTATTCAAGTGTAATGTAAGATATGTGATCCGTAACAAACTTTAAAATTCATATCCTTGGGTACATAATATGTCGTACAATGTATTGAGAATATGATTTAGAAAATAGACAAGGAAATTGGTTTAACCTCACTGTAGTTTGCACATAAAAAGGATCGAGATATATGCAACTATCCACTCATGTTGGCAGCCCTTACCATAAACATCCAAGTTAGGCAAAATTTATAGGATCATTGAAACAATCACCATATGCAGAAAACAAAGAAAATGTTATGCCTCATGTCCTTGCGACTCTTTGTCTTTGAATAGATGTCATGGATTAACTGGGAAGACATAACAATCACCAATTTATTATTAATCAAAGAAAATTTATAACCGCTTAGATGCCCCTAGTATAAAACATCATGGGAACATAAAAAACTCATAATCAAACCAAGATCAGACTATGTGTTTTAAGTAGTATTGAGAAACACTGTGAATTCATTTTTCAAGCGCAATAGAGATTCATCAATCAGAATTTTAGAATTAAGCAATATGTTTTTTTATGTTTGAGTATATGAGATTAATTTTGTTAGAAATTGTAATCCAATGTAGTGTTTAGGAATACTGGTTGATTAAAGTGTTGAGAAACACTAGTAAATTTTAAGAGTTTGATTAAAGTGTTGAAAAATACTAGTATGTTTAGAGTGTTTGATTAAAGTGTTGAGAAACACTAGTATGATGTTTGTTATAGGTAGGTGGTGTTGAAGAAACAAATTTGTTTGTGAAAGTGACATTTTGATGGAAGCATTGAGAAATACTATTTTGAGAGGCAAACCATCCTAGATAGGAACCTAGGACAACCTAGCAGACACAAACTAACATGCTAGCAAAGATGCCCCCAATGAAAAAAGGCTATTCCTATGATGCAAATGCAAGCAAATCCCAGGAAAGGATAGGAAATTTGTAAGGAATCAGAGTCAACCAATAGCACAAGTGAAATCATGAATGATTAGTATCATCAATGAATTGATTAGTATCATCAATGCATTGATAGATAGAGCACAGAGTACGAGTGATGCCTATTTTCTAGGTTTTCACCACTCAGCAAAGCTTTTTATTTTTCTACCAAGACGCCTATTTGCCAGGTTTTTGCCAAGGCACTTTTCTCTTTTTCAATTTTTTTGTTCCTTTTTTTTTGTTAGTATCAAGGCAGCTGTTTGCCAGGTTTTCACCAAGGATACCCTTTTTTCAGGACTTTTTCCACTGTTTTGGATTTTTTCAAAATCAATTTTCTGATTTTTTTGGTATTTTCTGAGAATTTTCCACTGCATGGGCTCTGCTAGCCAGATGTCAAGCATAGAACTTCTTCAAATGTAGACTATTGATGGGATCAGGAAGAACATCTCCCTCAAGTATAGCTAACTAATACGCTCCAGTCCCAAAAATTGTAGTAATGGCATAAGGCCCTAGCCAGCTGGGTTCAAAATTTCTTTTTTGTTCTTTGTTCAGATGGCTCTTAGGATTCTCTTTGAGAACGAGATCTCCCACATGAAATTGTTGTGGTTTGACCTTTTTATTATACCCTTTTGACTTGTGATTTTGGTACACTTTTAGATAATCGAACGCTTGTTGTCTACTCTCATCAAGTAAGTCTAGTGTATTCACCCTATCAATGCAGTATTCTCATCAGTAACAAGACCTTGGAGAGATACCCACAAAGATGGAATTTCTACCTCAATAGGTAAAAATTCATATGCACCATAGACTAGGGAAAATGGCATTGCTCCAGGTTGTGTTCTGATACTTTTTCTATAGGCCCAAAGTGTCGAATTTAGTTGCAAATGCCAGTCTCTGCCAAACTTACTCATAGTTCTGTGTAAGATTTTAAGAATGTTCTTGTTAGATGCCTCAGCTTGTCCATTACCTTGAGGATAATAGATTGAAGAACAATGCTGAGTGATGTGAAACTATGTGCAAAGGTCTTTGATGTCTTGGTTTTTAAATTGACCCCCATTGTCTGTTACAATAGAAGAGGGTATCCCATACCTACAAATAATGTAATTCAAGATAAACATAGCCACCTGTTTTCCAGTGGCTTTGATCAGCGGCATGGATTTGACCCACTTAGTGAATAATTAGTGGGTATAATGATGTATTTGTGTTCACTTGAATAATTGGGATATATTTTTCCAACCAAATCAAAGGCCCGTTGTTGAAATGGCCAATGTGTTATAAATGGTATGAGTTCTCTAGTAGGAGCATGGATGATATTTCCATGTGTTTGGCATTTATGACATATTTTTTAAAATAGAACAACATCTTTTTCCATCGTGGGCCAGTAATAGCCAACTCTTAGTAGTTTTTTAGCTAACAAAAAGTTGTTCGAGTGTGATCCAAATACACCTTCATGAACCTCTTTTAATGTGCAATTCGACTCTTCTTTTTCTAAACACCTAAGAAGTGTACCACTAAGATCTCATCTATATAATTTATTAGTAATGAGGACATAATGTGATGATGTCCTAATTAAGGCTTGTTTTTCATTCCTTGATAGGCCATTGGGTAGAGTTTGGTCTGTAAGATAAGTAATAAGTTTGGCATACCGAGATTGGTCTTAGGTGTTTAAAGCACAAATTACTTGGTACTCAGGTGTATCAAAATCTGGATAGGATAATTCTTCTACCAAGAAGTCATAGTGGAATTGATGTTCTTCTAATTGTAACATGGATATAAGTGTATCTGTAGCATCTGTACCTTTTTTTCTATCCTTGGTATTTGCTGGAATGTGACGGAAGACAAATTACTTTTTTAGGTCTTCAACTAGTTGTTTATAAGGCATGAAAATCTCATATTTAGTCTGAGAGTCTCTATTTACTTGGTTAATAATAAGTTGGGAGTCACCATACACATGTAACTCTATGATCTTCCATTCCATAGCTAATTTAAGACCATTCACTAATGCTTCATATTTAGAAATGTTATTTGTGCATGGAAACATCAATTTGTATGCTTTGGGTATCTTGTAGCCTTGAGGAGTGATAAAGAGAACCCCTGCTCCAGAGCCTTATTGCGTGAAAGAACCATCAAAGTACATCTTCCACGGATGTTAAATTAAATGCATAATTGTTTCATCAAAAAATTCAATTATCAAAGGTGCATCATCTTGCAAAGGTGAATTAGCTTATTGATCTGTGAGGACTTGTCCTTTAATAGCCCTTCTATCCACATACTCAATATCAAATTCACTTAGAATTAGGACCCACTTTGCTAGCCTTCCTATCAATGTTTTCTTTCTTAAAAGGTATTTAAGAGGATCTATCTTTGCAATAAGCTTTACGGTATGTGACAACATATAATGTCTCAATTTTTGTGATGCAAAGACACCTTCTAAGCAAGCTTTTTCAATTATACTGTAATTGAGTTGATAAGACACTAGGGTCCTAGTAATATAGTAGATTTCTTTTTCCTTTTTAGTTTCAACTTCTTGAGCCATAAATACTCCCAGTTATGTAGATGTAGCTGAGATATATAGGAGTAATGACTTTCCATGAATGGGCACCATGAGAACGGGAGGAGTAGCCAAATAATCCATTACTTATTTGAAGTTGTTTTCACAGTGTTGTCCCATTTGAAGGTAACACCCTTATGTAGCAGTTTAGTAAAGCTTTATTGTCTATCTAAAGTTGTGACATAAATATCCTGATTGACTAGAGTCTTCCTTGTAGCGTCCTCATTTGACTAATATTGCATGGAGGTGACATTTCCAGTATAGCTTTAAATTTCTCAGTGTCCACTTCAATTACTTTTTCTGATATAATAAACCCTAGTAACTTCCCTGATTGGACTCCAAAGACACATTTCTTTGGATTAGTCCTAAGTTGAAATTGCTCCATGTGATCTAATATCTTCTGCAAGTCTTCAATATGAGTAGTTCTTGTTTTTGACTTAGCTAAGGTATCATCCATGTAGTCCTCCATGTTTTTATGTATCATATCATGGAATATTGTTGTCATAGCTCTTTGTTATGTAGCGCTAGCATTCTTTAATCCAAATGGAATAACATTCCAGAAAAAAGTTCCCCATGCGCATGTAAACACTATCTTCTCTTGGTCTTCAAGAGCGATCTTAATCTGATTGTAGCCTGAGAAACCATCCATGAGTGAGTACATCTGATAGCCTGTTGTAAGATCTATGATCATATCAATGTTTGGCAGTGGAAAATCATCTTTAGGACATGGTTTGTTTAAGTCTCTAAATTTTGTGCAGATCCTGATGGATTTATTTGTTTTAGATATTGGTACCACATTAGAAATCCATCTTGCATAAGCGATGACTCTTATGAATCCAGCATTCAATAATTTTTCTATCTCTACTTTCACCAGTAATGTAACATGAGGATGCATCTTTCTTAATTTTTTTTTTACGGGTTTGATCCCAGGAGCTATACATATTTGATGCATTATTAATTTAGGATCGAGTCCAGGCATATCAGTGTAAGACCATGCAAAGTTGATCTTTTTCTCCTTCAGGAACATAGTGAATTGTATCTTCTCCTCTTTTGATAAGGACTTTGCTAAGACAACAAATTGAGGAACCTCAGTTGTTCCCAAGTTAACTGGTTTTGTAGGTTCTATCAAAACTAAAGATCTTTCTTGAAATTTCTCAGGGAGGATATCAAGAATCTCATATTTGTGCACCTCTAGGAGGTTTTCACCATCAGATACATCTTTTATTTTTACTTTTTTATAATCTGATACTACCACAACGTGGTTTTCACCACCAGTTCTTTATTTCTTTTCATTTTTGAATTTGTGACTAAAAATTTTGATATCCTCCTTTGACATGTTCATGCTCCTTGTATTGGTGGAAGAAGGATAGGTTTCACAAGCATTTAGATAACAGGCCAAATTGTAGTCATTAGGATAGTTCATGATAGAAGTAGGATCTGAATTAGTCCAATCAATAAGGTTGGGGTTTATCAAGGATAATGATTTAGAGTTTGGTAAGGACAGCATTGCGCCAGCGTCAAAACTATTAACTGACAAGACATGTTTTGTTAAGTCAACTTCTACAACATTTAGATCATCAAGAGTTAAATTGTCATTAATAGGGTCATTGTTAGCAATATGCAGACCTAACTCTAGTGACTCATCAGTTGAGATTTCTTCATCTTCTCTCATCAAAATAGAACTCATAGCTTGTAGTCTTAGTGATGACATGTAACTGATTGAATGTTTGATAATGTTAAGTTGAAGATGATGCAAGACATTAAAATAGTTAATGGTTTGTATTGTCATTGATGTCAACTTGATATCATCTATATGGTCATGTACATAATGTAAAAGACTCCAGAGAATAAACGGAACAGAGATTATGCTTTCAACAATGCATAAAAGTCAAGTATTCACTAAGTGACAGACAACACCGACGGAGTGCACACCATCGATAAAGGCAAAGAAAAAGTCACAGTGATTCCTGATGAGCAGATGACAGTGTTTCCCAATGAAGCAAAATCCTATGATGCCTGATGGATGGAGATCCTGAAGCTAACTAAAGTTACACCGACAGAACTAGCAGTTGTTACTGATGATGAATTGCAGAGTTGACCGACAGAATAGAGAGTTAAGCAAATGACAAAATATCTACCTAGCAGAGCTTAAGAATATACTTAACTAGTTGTTTTATTTGTTTTATTCACCTAGAGTTAAGTAATTGTTTAAAGAATATTTATATAGCTAGCAAGAAGATAACTATGAGATAAATCAGGAGTTAAAGCCGTAAATCTGATTGGCTAGATTGTTTTTCATGCCAAGAATAAAAAATTAAGGAACATCATGTCTATATAAGAGACAAGCATAATTCATTTCTGTAATCACTACACATGAAGCAATTAGATACATGGGGAGTGAATAGAAAGAGGATGCTGAAGAGAAACTGATGAAGGATAACTTCATACAGTCCTGATCAATCAAGCTAAAGGAGAGCTAAGGAATTTTATTGACACCGACGAACAGTGAAGCATAGCATCATAGAGAAGAAAGTGTGGAGCACAGAGAATTGAATTGATAAATTTATTTTAGAGGTATTGTACTTAAATAGATCTGAAAATTTGCAAGTGAAGTTGCATTAGAAATAGGTCATAATTTTTAGTTTAGCCATTGAACCATCAAGTCTCTTAACAGAGAAGGACTTAACTGTCTTCTATAATTGAGGTATATCCTAACAGATTGCCAAAAAGGTTGATTTATGAAAGTAGCATTGAATTTGCATAAAGCCTATTGATAGCCTAAGAAGAAGGTTGATCCAAGGATGGTAGCAATATTTTCATAAAGCCTATTGACATTCTAAGAAGGAGGTTGATTCAAGGATGGTAGCAAAATAGATGCCAGATACTATGTGACAATCTATGTATAAAAATCCTCTAACAAGGTCATACTAAATAGTGTGTTTGTAACCTTTAATAGGGTTGGATCCTAACAGGACTCACTTCAAAAGAGTGAAAATTTGGGGTATTAGTCCCAGTGTTTTTTCCCTTAATAGGGTTTCCATGTTAAAATCCATGTGTTATGTGTGTATGGTTTATTACTTTATTGTTTTACATTTCACATATGCATTTATGGATTGATTGGTATGATCTGCATATTTACTGAGCATCGGTAAATTGTTTTTACTGCTCATCAGTTATCAAGGAGAATAAGGACAGAGAAGGTAAACTGACAGACAGTTTATTTTTTTAAGTATTTCATGGCATGCATCTTGTAGGGACTTAATAATCTGAGGTGTATTGATTGGTGGATTAAAGATTAAAGGATAATTTTTTGAGGCCACTAATTCACCCCCCCCCTCTCAGTTATTACTAACAATTTGTATCAGAGCTTGTGTGCTTAGAAGGAAGGTTTCAAAGACCTAAGTAAAGATCACAAGATGAATAGATGAGATGTGCCCAAGTTGAACAAAGACAACTTTGCTTCATGGCAAAGTAGGATAAGACTCCACCTATCAGGTATTGGTAATGATGTTACTCAATACTTAGATATTGAATATGTGTTTCCTATAAGACCATTGATAGTAGATAAATTGAGAGTGAAGCATGAGCATAACTGCGTGGTTATAGAGCTCTCTTCCTCACTCTCTGACGCTGAATTTGAAGATGTCAAGGATTGCACAACTACAAAGAAAATGTGGGACAAACTGAAGCTTGTACATGGAGGTGATACAAATATTCTGAGAGCCAAGGTAGAAAGACTTAGAGGAAAGATTGATGATCTCAGAATGAAAGAAGGTGAAAACATCACTCATTAAAACACAAGAATAAAAGAAGTAGTCAATGCTATACGAGGTGTTGGAGGTACACTTGAAGAGGAGATAGTGGTAAGTAAAATCTTAAGAACCTTATTGCCTGTATATGCTATTAGAGTTTCTACAATTCAAGAAATGAGAGCAGTAGAAAACAATACAGTTACTCTTGATAGCCTAATTGGTAGAATGATTTCATTTGAGATGAAAAAATTTGACAATAGTGTCTTACCAAGTTTAGAGTCTGCATTTAAGTCTTCTATGAAAATAAGCAAATCCAATCATAGATGGTCATCTAGAAGGGACAGTGAAAGTGAAAGTGAAGAAGAAGATGTAGATGAAATAGAAGCACTTATGGCCAGAAGAATACAGAGAGGCAAAGGTAAATACAAAGGAAATTTACCACTTGTATGCTTTAATTGTAAAGAGATTGGACACTTTGCCACAAGATGTCCTAACAGAAGAAAAGATGACAAAAGTGATGACAGATCTTTTGAGAAGAAATCTAACAGAGGTGATAAGAAAGATTACAGAGGTTATTGACAATCAAAAAGAAAGGATACCCAAGACTACAAGGACAAAGGAAAGAATGCTAGCTACCTAGCTGCTTGCAAAGATGAAGATATTGACACCGAACCGGATGATGACATCGAAATAGTATTTGTAGCTATGAAGGATGATTCATTCAGATGAAGATGAAAGGTATGAAGAAACTACACTCATATCTAAGGTTAGTAAGAATGATATCTGGATTATACATAGTGGCTACATTCACCATATGACTGGTGACAAAGAAAAATTTAATACTTTTGAGTATTACAATGGTGGTACATTAAGAATGGGAAATGATACACCTTGTCCAGTTGAAGGTAAAGGAGCAATAATACTGAATAACCTGATTAAATGTGAAAATGCTTATTGGGTAAAAGGATTGAATTATTATCTATTGAGTGTCTCTCAGCTGAATAATTTAGGTCACAGTGTAGCATTTGAAAAAAAGAAGGCAAAGATATTCAATGAATCAGGAAAACTGATTGGTACCGGTGAACAGACTAAAGTTAACTTATTCTATCTAAATGATACTAATTCCACTTGCTTAATGACTAGAAATGAAGACATATGGTTTTGGCACAAAATATTGTGTCATGTGAATTTTGACAACATGATGAAAATAAGCAAAAAAAGAAGTGTAAGAGGCTTACCGATGTTGACAAAGCTAGACAACATCATGTGCAAAAATTGTCAAAAAGGTAAAATGACAAAGTCTAGTTTCAAAAGTAAAACCCATACATCTGATGATATTTTAGAATTAGTCCATAATGATTTATGTGGAACTATGAGGACAAAGAGCTATTATGGAGATAGATATTTTATTCTCTTTGTTGATGATTACTATAGAATGATGACAGTCATGTTTCTAAAAGAAAAATTTGAAGCATTCAAGATGTTTAAATGGTATAAGGCTATGGTTGAAAAACAAAGTGGTAAGGACTTGAAATGTTTGAGATCAGATAGAGGAGGAGAATTTATATCAGATGAATTTACTAATTTCTATAATGAGCATGGTATAAAAAGATAGGTTTCTACACCAAGGACTCCACAACAAAATAGGATTGTTGAGAGAAGAAATAGATCAATAGTTGATTGTGCAAGAACACTGATGATAGAGAAGGACATCACCCAAATCCTCTGGAGGGAAGTTTTCAGCACTGCTATTTATACACTTAATAGAGTACAATTGAAGGACACAAAGAAGGCTCCTTATGAGCTATGGTATGGTAAAACACCCAACGTAAGTTACTTCAAAATATTCGGTAGTCAATGTTATGTCTTAAAGAATGATAGAAATGGAAAGATTGATGCCAAAAAATGATGAAGGTATTTTTCTAGGGTAGTTTACCAAGAGCAAAGATTTTAAATGTTTAATCAAGTCTTCTAACAAAATAGTTGAAAGTGCAAATGTGAAGATTGATGAATTTGCAGAAAAGAATGAGATGGAAAGCACAAAAGAACCAGAAGACTACAACAAGTTTGTATATTGTGAAGATCGCATAACTCTACCCGAGCAATAGTGCTTAATTCTAGAACAACAAAATGTTGCAAACGATGATCATAATGTTGTTACCAACGGTCAGGATAATGATCATGATAATGTGCAAGGTAATGAAGATCAAGATGATACACAAAGAGTTGTACTTATACTTTCCAGATATGTAAGAAGAAACCATACAAAGGACCAGATCATAGGAGATAAGAAAGCTGATATGAGAACAAGTAAGTCTTTAAACTCAAATTGCTTAATTTGTGAGTTTGAGACAAAATCTATTAATGTTGCACTAGATAATAAAGAATAGATAAGTGCTATGAATGATGAGATTGAACAGATTGAGAAGAACAAGAAATGGTCACTTGTGCCAAGACCAGATGACAAGAATGTCATCGGTACTAAATGGATATTCAGGAATAATCTAAACGAGAAATGAGAATTCACAAGGAACAAAGCAATAATAGTATGCAAGGGGTATGCACAAGAGGAAGGTATAGACTATGGAGAAACTTTTGCACCCATTGCTAGGCTAGAAGGAGTAAGAATACTACTTGTTTATACTGCATATAAAAGATTCAAAGTATATCAAATGGATGTCAAGTCAACATTCCTAAATGGAATACTTGAAGAAGAGGTATACGTTGAACAACCAGAAGGGTTTGTAGATCTAGACAAGAGGAATATGGTATGTAGACTTCACAAAGCCTTGTATGGATTAAAAAAAGATCCTAGAGCTTGGTATGAACGACTTCATTCCTATCTAATACATATTGGATTCATAAGGACTAGTGAAAATAGTAATCTTTATTTGAAAGAAGATACTGATGCTAACACTTTGATTGCTAAAATATTTGTTGATAACATCATATTTGGAGGCAATGATATGCTATGCAAATAATTTGCTAATGAGATGAGAAAAGAGTTTGAGATGTCTATGTTTGGAGAGATCAAGTTTTTTCTTGGTCTACAGATCATTCAACAAAGTGAAGGTATTTTCATTACACACTCCAAATACATAAAGGAGGTCCTAAAAATATTCAAGATGGAAGATTCCAAACCTGTTGGAACATCGATGGCTACTTGATGCAAATTAACAAAGGAAGACAAGACAACAGAGGTAAATCAGACTTTGTACAGATCAATGATAGGAAAACTCATGTATGTTGTACACACTAGACTAGATATTGCACATGCAGTAGGAATTGTTGCTAGATTTTTTTCTAACCCCATGGAATCACATATGACTTCTATGAAAAAAATTCTAAGATATCTGAAGAATACTGAAAAATTTGGCTTATGGTATAGAAGAGAAGGAAAATTTGAACTAAAAGGGTTTACCGACACTGATTGGGCTGGAAATCTTGATGACTGGAAGCGCACAACTAGAGGAGCATTCTTTATGGGTGATAGACTTGTCACATGGATTAGCAAGAAGCAAGGATGCATCTCTCAGTTTGCTACAGAAGCAGAATACGTTGCTGCTACTATAAACTACTCAAATATTGCATGGATCAAACAGTTGCTGGAAGGTATGCATATGAAGATCTCAGAACCAGTGATTATCTATTGTGATAACACTAGTGCAATAAACATTTCCAAGAATCTAGTCATGCAT
>MU224586.1:278749-293156 GCA_018584345.1 Thuja plicata | reverse complement strand
TTCAGATAATTGAGAAAAAGCAATTATGAGGTCATATTTATTTAATTAATTAAATATTCTCTCAAAATCTTCTCTTCAGTTTAGAATTGGAAACTTCTCTTTAATTATGCTTTAAAGAGAAATAAAACAGATAAAATAAATAAAACAGAATTAAATCAAAGAAAGAAAACAGTTAAAGCAAAGGGAAAACAATTTATTGTTTTCTTTTGAAGAAAGCTTTCTATTTTAAACTGGCTTTTCTATCTGTTTTATTCCAAAGAGGAAAATTCCTATTCTGATCACCTCTGAGTCTATAAAAGAACTCTCATTCCTCAATCAAAACCCCCTCAAGAAAATATGCATTGTTAGAATACTAAATTGTTTCTACATTTTTATTATCTCATTTTTATTTAAAATCTTTCATTTGCAATAGAATAATTTCAATTTCTAGAATAATTGCATTGAAATCATGTCTTAGATTAAGCTTGCATCTTTCAATTCTTAGAATAACTTTGCATTGCATTGCATTCATGGAGAAAGATCCTTCATTCTTAGATTGGTCTATGGTTGTGAGACTCTCGTTCTAAGAACTATTTTAAAACCCCGTCTCGATAGAAGGCAATAGGTCGAATCATGCAGAGAGGCAAGATGAATAATCTCATATTCATTCTTGTGTGCATCTGATGAATAAGGACTATGTTGAAGTGTATGGTGAGTTAACAAGGCCAAATTTACCACATACAACGCTATGATCAAACCTTGATTTTCCCTAATCTCAAGCATATAAGTGATGTGATACAGTCTTGGAGAGGCTAGGATCTACCTCTCATGACTTCTGAGTCGCTGTCTGCTGTCTAGACACATTGGTCTTCTCTCCTGTGTCTGTGGTACCGCAAGATCCTCCTGTGATCACCATGTAACTTCGGTCAACTTTCTATACTTTATGTTTCTTGTTGACCAACTTTGACCTAATTGTGACCTTTTCCTAGGGTTATGACATGTTTAGGGAAGTTTAGGGTCTTTTAGGACTCCCCAGACTCTATTTTAGGGCACTTGCAGATCCTCTTGACCAACTGTGTAGTTTGGCTTACCACCTAAGCAAATTGGCTTACCACATGCACAGGCACCGCAGGTGGTCATCCCACCTATGCTTTCTGCACAAGTAGGCATATGACCTAAGTAGGTGGGAATGTGACCTAAATAGGTGGCACATGTGGACCCTCGCAGATCCCATTTGACCCTCTTTTTACACCTAAAACTGCCTAGAAACATGTGTAAACCTAGAAATCACTAAGGGGCTCAGATATACTCACCTCAAGTCCCGCACCAGTCATCCATTAGTAGTTGCACACTCATTCCCTGCACTGATTCTTTGTTGGCACTCGATCCATCCTCCTTGCTCCAGAGCTCAATTCTTCCAAAAGTAAGAGTGAAAATGAGCTCCAAAACCCTCTCCAAGACCTTTTATAGCCCCTTGGCTACCTAGATGGACATGCAACCCTTGTGTTTTGTGTTGGTCATGATACTTTTTGCACTCTGCACCTCATACCTTTTGCGTTTGAGCTCCAATTTTTTATCTGATCATTGTTATGGATCTGTCTCATCAGTGTTGACAAATTGACCTATCATTTGCATTTTTTGGATGATTTCTCAAGGGGGCACCTATGTATCCCACTATCACTGGGGCATGTTTCAATACTATTTTTCTTCAAGATTCTTTTACACAATGCTCATAATCGCATTGTATCAAAGAGGGGAAAAATGTAGACACCTAAAAATTGATTGAGCCTGCTAGTCTACGTGTTTTAACATATTTAGCATTACAATTGAAACATTTTTTTGCGACCCAATTATTCCTCTATGTTGTGCATATGATATTTATTATATGACAACATTGTGTCTTTCATCAATGATTGATTATTGCAAAATTGTTCAATTATTTACTAACATTTCTACTCTCTTTATCAAATTGGTCATTTTCCTAATCAATTCTAATCAACCCTAAACCGATCCTATTCGATCCTAAACCATTCCAAATCTTCCTAAATCAATTCAAACCCATTCTATTCTATTCCTAATCACTTTTAGAATAGTTTGGACTCATTCCAACCATTATAGGGCATTGTCCAAGATCATCGATGCCTAATTAACCCAATTTCCAAACTGATCAAAACCCTATTCCAAATTTGACCAATCTTGTCATCATCCTAGGATCATTGTCCAAGTTCATCGATGCTTCATATCCCCTTAATTAGCTATTTGATAACATTGTCAAAGTTCATCGGTGTTATTGTTATCAATCTATCATTATCAATTCAATAGTGTTGTCCATGTTCATCAATACTATTTATGATCATTATTATTTCGGAAACATTTTCCAAGTTCATCAATGTCTCCCCATTCCTATTTCAATCCTATGATGCCATCAAAGTTCATTGGCGCTATTCAATCATTTCCAAACATCATTATGTGGGTGCATTTTCAAAGCTCATTGATGCCTCGTGATTTCCTAAACTATTCCAAAACCCTCATAATTGATCCTAATCCTTATCAACATCATCAAAATCATTTCAATTTGACATTTACACCTTCAATTCGATCAATAATTCACTAATTTTTCCCTTAGGATGAATAACGCATAGTTTTTCCCTAGGTCCTAATTGAATAAATAATTTGACTTTATTTATTCCCTTTTCCCTAAGTCTTCAACAATTAATTAATTTTTATTAATTAATTGGCTAATTTTAATTTATGAGATTTTCATAATTTCATAAATCTAATTAATTATTTTGTGAGGAATATTGAGAATATTGAGTTATTAATTGACTTAATGTCTCCTTACCTAATTTTCATATCCCTTAATGGAGATTCACATCCCTATTAAGGTGCTTCATGAATATCCTCACTATCTCCTTATTTTATCTCCCTCATATCATGCTTCCAAACACCTACTACCTACCAATATCTTCATTTGTGCATTGATTCTATGCAATCTTCATCTAATTGCCTCTCATTTTCTATAAATTGAGAGGCATTTCTCTCATTCAAGGTTAGACCACTATCTCCTAGTATTCTCACTTGCAAACATGGCTTTTGTATCTTTGTGCAATTGTGTTATTGTCAAAGAGAAACATCAAATCTGATTATGGAGAAGAAAGGAGGAGATGGGAACTGCATTTGAAGGGAGTTCTTAGTGTTTTTATGCTTTCTATTTGTGAACTCTTGTTTTGAATGGCTTTCATAATAAGATTAGATAGGTTAGCATATTGATTAGGGTTTGTGGTTACCTTGATATGCTATTTATGCCTTTTCTATTCTTACAATATCACACAATCCAAATACATCAAGGAAGTGTTGAAGATATTCAAAATGGAAGATTCCAAGATAGTTGGAACACCTATGGCAACCGGATGTAAGCTGACAAAAGAAGAAAAATCAAATGAGGCAAATAAGACCTTGTATAGATCAATGATTGGCAAACTAATGTATGTTGTTCATATGGGACCAGATATAGCACATACAGTTGGAATAGTTACAATATTCTCTGCTAATCCCAAAGAATCAAACGTGACTACTATCAAGATAATTTAGAGATATCTAAAGAACACTGAGGACTATGGCTTATGGTATAAAAGAGAAGGAAAATTTGAGCTTAAAGTTTATACGGATGTTGATTGGGCTAGAAACTTAGATGACCGAAAGAGCACAACTGGAGGAGAATTCTTCATGGGTGACAGAATTGTAACATAGATCAGCAAGAAGAAAGGATGCATCTCATAATCTGCTGTAGAAGCAAAATATGTGGTTGCTGTTGCAAGATGCTCTAACATTGCATGGATCAAATAGTTTCTAGAAGGTATGAATATGAAGATTATTGAACCAGTGATTATCTATTCTGATAATACCAGTGTAGTTAACATTTCTAAGAATCCATTCATGTATGCAAAGGCTAAGCATATTTCTATAAAGTATCATTACTTAAGAGAAAAAGTGCAAGAGAAATAAGTGATACTAGAATATGTTCAATCACAGGAACAATTAGCTGATATATTCACAAAGCCATTGCCTAAAAATACATTTGAGTACCTGAGACAGAGACTAGGGGCCCGACCCTTGTCTATTGGTCAGTAAGCTGACTAGGAGGGTGCATCAGCCTACACATAGTCAGAAGATCATTCATGTTGATGAAAGCACAAATATGGACTAAAAAGATACATTAGTACATAGAAAGGTACATATCTACACCAAACACTAGAGTCATTATTTTGTTGATGGATAGGGAAATTTAAGGAGTATATTATTGTATCATCAAAAAATGGAAGCACTTCCATTTTGGACTGGTTTAGACCTTTGAGTAAGTGGTTTTGGGTCATTTCAAATGCCTTGAATGGGTCTTTGACTTGGATCTAGCTTTTCCCTTGTTCTTTCCCATTTTCCACTTCTCTCCGACCTATTTTTGGCATCCTGATCTGCAAATTTGAAGTTCTTGACCTCAAGGTAAAGGTTGACCTTCTGGGTCAATGTCAACCTCGACCTTGACCTAGGTCAAGATCAACCTCTACCTTGATCTAGTTCATGTTCAACCTAGACCCTGACCTAGGTCAGAGTCGACCTCGACCCTGACCCACTTTACAGGGTTTTCAGATGTCAGGCTTTGGAAAGATTTAATTCCCACTTCCGGGTCGGCTGTTTTGGTCTTCAAGGAAATGATGCTTGAAATTATATTTAATATAGGTCCAATTCTAGTAGTATAGGTCTAATGGGAATTTAATTATCCTATGTAGGCCTCTCTAGAAGATTGTGCCTTAGATTTGTACATAAGGAAGCTTTCTCCTCTCATTTTCTCAAAACCATGAACCATAAGACATACACATGAAGAACATGATCACCTATGCATGTGAAAGATATTGAAAGATAATATATTGAAGCAATCACCTACCCTCAAGAATTCAAGTACCTTCAAGAATTCAATTCATCAAGGAGATCCGTTGGTAGCCATTAAAGGATTCAAGCTCTATGTAGCCCTCTTGTTGAAGATTTCTCCATCCATATCCATGCAAGCCTCTTCCTATTTTAAGATCCATTAAAGATTGGTGTTGAAGATCGAAAGGAAATTTATTTGAGACATCCTACATCCTACATTCTACATTCTACATCCATTTGGCACATCCATACTTGTGGATCCAAGGATTCAAATCTGCCACAAGGGTTTCTATACAAGCAAGGTGAATTTGTTCATTTACTTTGTTTATCTCTACAATTTCAGTTATATTTTAAGGTTAATTCCAAAACTAGGGTTTTACCAAGGTAAACCCCTCATCCCCAACAAAAAAACCATTTTTTTGGAAGGTACAGGTACATGACAACAAATTTAGGAGCATATTTGGATACCCTTTTCGGCCAACTTTCAGGATCCACGAGCACAATTTCCGTCAGAGCAGTGCAGGTCAAGGTCAACATTTTGGGGTACAATTGCACCCTAGAAAAGAGGTCAAGGTCGACCTATCTTAGAAAATAAAAATAGCTCTGGGTTTTGTAGATCTCACAGTTTTGGTTTAAGAAAGCAAAAATCAACAGTTTCTAAGACAGTTTGATAGGGTTTTCGACAAATTCTTTTTTGGAGGTATGTATTTTATTCCATTATCCTTTGCAAACATTTCCAGATCTACATTCCTTATTATAATAATTAAATGTAAGTAGTTAAATGTGCCATAGGGTCTGTTTTATGTGCAAATCTTTAATGTTCAAAACCCTATCTAAAGATCTCCATTTTCCCATCTTACATTTTGGTGAACCCGCGATAGACAACTCTTTCTTTTTTGGTGTTAGATTTGCATTTTGTGTTAGATCTTACATGCATTTAAAAGTAGATTTATTTTATGCTCTTGCATTTATATGTCAAAATTAAAAATCACAACATTTCTTTAAAAATACAAAAACATTTACATTTTTCATGCTTAAAGATTTCATTTGAATGCATTTGGATATATTTAGATCTATTTGCTATGCATTTCTCTATTCGTTATCATGTTGCACAAGTTGTTTCAATTGTTTTCCAAAAATCCTTTTATAACTTTTGGGATTTAACAACATCCTCCTCTTACCCTACCATTTCATGGTGTTACACCTAGAAAGAATTTATTTAGTGCGTGTGATGTTTCTTTGTCCTCTCTTGTATTACCTTGTAAGGATATATTACAGCAAGAAGATGACTTTAATCTTTCTCTCCATCATATTTCTCTTTATGGAGATGATTTTAGGATTGATGCTAATTCTTCTCCTAATATATGTCTTTTCTATGAGCCTAATTTAGAATATAATTTACCTTCTTTCCCCTTTAGGGATCAATCTTTAGTGATTTACGATGCTCCTACAATGTGCTTTATTGATAGGGATGATAATCCTCCTATTTGGGATGAACCTTTGGATTTGGATGTTGATTACTCTCTTCCTCATGAAGCCATTATCGATGATCCTCCTATTTGGGATGGACCCTTGGATAAAGACATTGATTTATCTCCTCCTCATGAAGAAGCTTTGATACAAGAGGGTGATTTATTAATGGATGACATATTCATACATGATGGTGACTCTTTTTCTAAAACAAACTCCCCTTATGAAAACATTTTTAGAGAAAGAAGAAGACATTATAGATACTTTACCTCCATTTGGGATTCCTTCCAATGATGAGGCATTTGTGGATAATGATATGAAATCTATTAATTCTCTCCCTCTTAATGACGATCTTATGGAGAATCAAGATCCCGCCTCATCTCCTCCTAGGATGTATTCTTTGATTCCTTCTTGTGAATATGTTTGTAGTGTTGAGACAACTAACATGGTTTATCCAAAACCCTTGTTGACTATCAGAGGTTGGCCTCGCATTACTATCAAGGGTAAACCTAGGGATCCTTTAGATTGATTTTTTAACACGGATTTCATTTCACATGCCTATCATAAAAGGAATAACCCTCAACCTTATCCAGTGGTTCCTACTTTTTTTCCACCTTCTCAACCCATTCTTCCTCCTCCACCCCATCTTCCTAACAAGGAGTATGATTTGATAAACCAATTGTGCAATACCCCTGCCAAGATTTCTTTATGGGAGCTTCTTCAAACTTCACCTACCTACCATGAAGCCTTGAAAAAATCCCTAGAAACTCTTTCCAATCCACCTCCTAATCAAGATAGAATCAATGCCTCCTTACAGTGAATGCATGATACTTTGTGTCCTCCTGACATTGTATTTACTCAAAAGGATTTACCTCTAAAGAAGTACAAAATCAATATGATGCTCTTATGGTTTTTGTTACTATCAATAAGCGTATCATTCATAGGACCTTGATTGATAATGGATCTGGGCTTAATATTAGTAGCATGGAAATGCTCAAAGAGATTAAAGTTGATCTTTCAACTATTCAACCTGACAATGTTCCTATACATGGATTTGATAACTTTGATAAGAACACTTTGGGAAACATTACCTTACCTATCAATTTAGGTCTAGTCATCCTGAATACTCCTTTTCATATCATTCTTGGACCTCTTAATGATAACCTCCTTTCGGGTAGACCTTGGTTGCATGAGATGCATGTTGTTCCTTCCACCCTTCATCATAAAGTCAAGTTTATTCACAACAACATGATGTATACACTTCATGTAGATGATGCATCAAATCCTTGCTTGAATATTCAAACCCACAATACTCCTATTCCTAATAGTAATCCTTCTTCCTCTAATGCTCTTCCTGGAGATGATTTGGGAACCTTGGATGTTAATCCTACCTTTATTGGAGAGTATAAGGTTTTTGATCTTGATTTTATGAAGTAACAGAGAGAGTTTGAACAATGAGCTTTTGCTTCTACTTCTAATGACCTTTGTAATAACTTTGTCGCTTCTTGTACCCACTATGAATCTATCAAACCTACTAATGATGACATAGTGAGTACTGAAGTTATATTGACTCCTTCTGATATGGCTTCTCGTTATGGTCCTAGTTATCATTTACTAGTTAAACAAGGATTCCATGGTCAAGGATGTGGTAAGCATAACCAGGGAATTCAAATGCCCTTACAAAATGGGGGGTATGATAATTCTTATGGATTGGGATTTAACCCTCAACAACACATCAATGTTAACAACATCTCAAATAACACTTCAAAACATGATGACCCTATGAAGGAATTTGACAAAGAATTTCTTTTGCCTAAACTCCTTTTGTGCTAAGATGATTACTAGACCTAAATGCAAAAAGAAACATAGTTCACACTTGAAGACTCTTCCTTTTTTTTTGTATCATAGATTTCATGATCACTCTACTAATGAATGTCAAGCTTTACATTATAATATTAGGCAGCTCATTGATAGTAAATTTATTTATATATCATGTGGAAATGAGTTGTATTTAAATCTTGTTTTCTATAAATAACATTTATGTTCCTATTATGGAGCTCCAAATTATGTAAACAATGTTAGCCTAATCCTTGGGGGCTCGTTGTATTGCATATTGGTGTGAGCAATATAATATTTCCCCTTTCATCCTTGTTCCTACACTTGGGGGGCAAGGATTCCATCTCCTTCTTTTCTGTCTTTCCAGGATCCACTTTTCCTATGGTTAAGAAATATATATCTATTATGTGATATCCAATCATACATGAAATTTTTTTTTGCATTCAGGATCTATGTCCTTGATTATAACCTATTTCATTGTTTAACATTGGGTTGGCACATATACTGCTGTCTTAAGGCAAAAAATCAATGAGAATAAATAAAAAATCTATCTCTTCAATACAAATCATGTCATATCTACAAGGATAGTCGATATTTTGGGCTTTTCACAAGACTTCCTTCCTTCGGTGTATCTGGGTATTCCTTTCTTCATGGGTGCTAACAAAGCAAGCTATTGGTCTCCTATCATTGAGCGAATCAAATTTAGAATTGTGGCGTGGAAAGCCAGATGGCTGTCTCTATCAGGTAAAATTTTTCTTGTCAAAACAGTCTTGACCGCTATCCCAAATTATTACCTCTCAGTTTTAAAATCCCCCTCTTTAGTAATTCAAACTATTCATAAGCTGATTCAGGATTTTTTATGGAGTGGTAACATAAATGGAGGAAAGAAAATACCTCTTGTCTCCCTTCAAGATATGGCTCAAGTGAAAAACTTGGGGGGTGCTAGAATTCAGGATCTTGTTCAAAGGAACAAAGCATTTGCGCAAAATAAATGGTGCCAAATTATGCAATATAAGTATTTGGATAATGCCTGCCCTTCTAGAATATTCAAACTCAACAACCCCATGCAAGATCAACAGTATGGGACTTTATGATGACTTCCAGAGACATTGTCACTAAATATATTTCATGGGAAGTAAATTCAGGTACTCAAGTCAAGTTTTGGAGAGACTCTTGGAACGTATCCCCTCCTCTTTTCAACCTAGATCCAAAGGATATCTTGATTACATATTCTGAAAGTTCATGGGGCAAATATCTGATAGATTTTGTATCTACAATTTGTTTATTTTCCAAAAAAGTGATTTGGAAGGACCCGAGTGATCTGCCAATTTCTCCTTTGGATCAAGCTAGATTTCGTCAAATTCTCTCATCATTAGTAGTTTATATCTCGGGGAAGGAGGATTGAGTAATCTGGGCCCCTGGGAAAAATGGCTTGTACTCAATTAAAGAAGGCTACAGGCTTAACCAGAAGATAGTAAATAATAAAACATCTTCCCGTGCTTTCTCCTTTTGCTGGAATCAATTTACGTTACCAAAGGCTGGTTGTTTTGTGTGGATAGCTCTGCAAAGGAGAGTACTCACAAGTGACAGGCTCTCAAAACTTCATATTTCTTAGCCTTTCAATTATCACCTTTGTGATCAAGAACTTGAAGATGGAGACCATCTTTTTTTGAATTGTCCCTTTGCCCAGAAATGCTGGATGTTTGTTCTGGGTAAACTTCAGTATTCCACACCTCTTCAAAATAAATTGTGGGACCTCTTCCAATCTTGTCCTGAGCTGTACTCCAATTCCTTTTTATCACACCTTTGGACTTGCATTCCAGTGCTTATTGTTTGGGCCATTTGGTGGGAACGTAACAAAAGAATCTTCTGGCAGAGCCCCTCGATAATTGAAAATGTCCTTTCCAGCATTGAAAAGTCTATATCTAAAGTGGTGAATTCTAAACACTCTAATCACAAATTTAACCCAATTTTGTCTCAATGGGACACAAAAACCCTTTGTCATTGGAAACATCTAACTATTCCTACTGGTTTGTATCAAAAAGAAAATCCCTCTTCTACAAAAGACATAGATAAAGTTCATTGGTCCCCACCAACGACCAATTATGTTAAACTAAACTTTGACGGCTCGTCTAGGGGTAATCCAGGCATTTCAAGAGCAAGAGCATGCATTCAGGATCACTATGGTAATGTTATTGCAATCAAATTGGATCCCCTGCCTCTAGTATCAAACAATATTACAGAAGCTTATGCCCTCTTCAACGGTCTGGTTTTGGCTAAACAAGGTGGCTATCATTTTATTCAAGTGGAAGGTGACTCAATGGTTATCATTTTGGCATGTATTAAGAGAGTGTCACATAATTGGCGACTGGCCTATATCTTAACACAAATCTGGCAACTTCTTGAATCCTTTGAAAAGTACTCATCTCACACACCCTTTGAGAAGGAAATGCACTTTCCAATTACCTAGAAAATATGGGTTGTGATGGATGTTTTGTAAATGAACTAGATCTGACTCATGTCATTAAAAATAGTAAGGATCTTCAAAAAGTGATTGTCGAAGATATTAAAGCTTGCTGTCATCAAGAGTGGGCTAAGAAGGACTTCATGATAATTAAGAATAATCATTGTAGTGTAGGACAGTTGTGCTAAAAAATCCCTCAAGCATCACAGTTTTAGGACTTTTAAGAATACTTTGCAAATGGTGTCTCCAGTCCTGTGTCACAAGCTTGAGGCTTCTTTCAGAAGCTTAATGAATGTTTTATTAGATCTTCTTTATGCTCCTAACTCATCTATCCTCCTTCCACGGACTCAACAAAGTACACATGCTACTCTGGTGACAACACATTATGCGACCCCTGTACCAGACCCCAACTTCCCTACTACAGGGTGTATTCAATCTGCGACTTCCCAGAATCTTCCTGCAACTACATTGCTCCAAGTAACTCACCAGTGGAAATCTGATAATGATGGATGGGATTCTTTGGAAGAATTATTTCCTCCTCCTTCCTGGGAGATGGCTCATTTAAATTTAGGCGAGAACTATGAGGATATGGTAGAATAGGGATATGTTTTGCAAAATTTGTCTATCTTGGCCAGAATGAATAGATGGTGATGTCGATATACTGTCAATGACACTATTGTAGGCTTGGTTTTGGTTGTCCCTATATCAGATATGTTTGTCATGATATATTAGCTCTAAAATCATCTTCCATGTACAGGTAGACTATTCATATAGTTTTTAGACTTCTATTAGGGAGATTTTGATGGTTTATCTTCCAATTCAACTTATGATTGTAATTTTCCTTTCACTGGGTTTTGGGGTCTTTAAGGTTTCTATCTAAAATCTTACAAAGGCTCATGGTTTTGTGAAAACCAAATGTAAAAATCTACTTTATTATTGCATGTATAGGACTATGATCCTGAGGTTTCTTTTTGATTCTTCCATGGGGGAGCCCTTTGAACTAGATAAATATATATATGGCAGCTTGTTTGCTTTTGCTTAAAAAAAAAAAATGTTGGGTTTCCATGGTTGATAAATTTCTCCCCTTGGAAAATGAATAGTGTGCTATCCCTCAGAAGGGTTAATTTTTCACTTCTTGCATGATATCTCTTTGCATTTGTCCCTTCCATGGCCTCATAGGAGTTGTGACCTTCTTGGCTTGGACTGGGTGTTGTCTATTTATATTGTCTTGATGTTGTTAAAGAAGGCTTTATCCTTGTTCTTTTATTTCCTTAAAATGTCAAAAATAGTATGTATTTTTTCCATCTTAAGGAGGGGGGCATATACATGGCCTCCCTCGTTCTATATTATGCATTTTTGTTCTAACCTTTTGTTTTGCAGCTTTCTAAATCCTCGAAAGGTAACACACATAAGTTGCTAAATATTGAAGAGACATGCATTTTTATTTTTATTTTTTCTAAATCCTCTGAAGGTCATGCACATAAGTTGCTAAATCCTGGAGAGATACACATTCAATTACAATTCAATATGCTAAATCCTCAGAAGGTAGCACACATAAGTTGCTAAATCCTTAAGAGATACACATTTTACAAATGTATTTCATGGTGATATGAGGATATGGGTCCATGGGTACTTCATAAAAGTCATCAGAAGATGCACTACATACATGCACAAATCTTCCAGAAGGTGCATAAATTTATGGGTGACTATCAAGTGCTTGCTTGGTGGGTCATCCTGTCCTTTTTGTTGTTCACAGTGATATACACACATCTTACTAGGCGAGCTAACCAATCCCCCCTCTCTCTTTCTATTTGACTGGTGACGTCACTCTTACTATAATCTTGGGGTTGACAAAGACTTGAGTCCCTAGGGGCTTGAGGATTCTTTTGTCCCTTTTTATTTCAATAAGATTATCTTTTCTTTATGATCTCTTTTATCAAGAGTTTGCATCGAGTCCATACTCTTGCTAAAGTGGGAGCTAAATGTATCATTGGAAAATGGAAGCACTTCCATTTTGGACTAGTTTATCCCTTTGAGTAAGTGGGTTGGGGTCATGTAAAATGAGTTGAATGGGTATTTTACTTGGATCTATATTTTCCCCTATTCTTCCCCATTTTCCACTTCTCTCCGACCTATTTTTGGCATCCTGATCTATAGATTTGAAGTTCTTGACCTCAGGGTCAAGGTCGAACTTCTAGTTCAAGGTTGACCTCAACCCTGACCTAGGTCAATATCAATGTCAACCCTGACCTAGGTCAAGATCAATGTTGACCCTGACCCAGGGTCCAAATTTCATGTTTCTGGGGTTTCTGGGGTTTCTGGATGTTTGGCTTCCGAAAGATTTAATTCTCGCTTCCGGGTTGGCTGTTTCAGTCTTCGGGGAAATGAATCTTGAAACTAAATTTAATATAGGTCCACTTCTAGGGGTATAGGTCTAATGAGAATTTAATTCTCTTATGTAGGCCTCTCTAGAAGATTATGCCCTAGATTTGTATATAAGGAAGCTTTCTCCTCTCATTTTCTCAAAACCATGAACCATAAGACATACACATGAGGAACATGATCACCTATGCACATTAAAGATAATATATTGAAGAAATCATCTACCCTGAAGAATTCAAGCACCTTCAAGAATTCAATTCATCAAGGAGATCCATTGGTAGCGCTTGAAGGATTCAAGCTGTATGGAGCCCTCTTGTTGAAGATTTATCCATCCACATCCATGCAAGCCTCTTCCTATTCCAAGATACATTCAAGATTGGTGTTGAAGTTCCAAAGGTAATGGATTTGAGACATCCCACATCCTAAATTCTACATTCTACATCCATTTGGCACATCCATACTTGTGGATCCAAGGATTTGAATCTGCCACAAGGGTTTCTATACAAGCTACAAGGTGAATTTGTTCATTTACTTTGTTTATCTCTACAATTTCAATTATATTTTAAGGTTAATTCCAAACCAGGGTTTGACCAAGGAAAACCCCTCCCCCCAACAAACAAAACCATTTTTTTGGAAGGTATAGGTACATAACAATGAATTTAAGAGCGTATTTGGATACCCTTTTTGGTCAACTTCCAAGAACTACGAACAAAATTTTTGTTGGAGCACTGTAGGTCAAGGTCGACATTTTGGGGTACAATTGTGCCCCCACAAAGAGGTAAAGTTTGACCTAGCTCAGAAAATAAAAATATTTCTAGGTTTTGTAGATCTCACAGTTTTGCTCCAGCCACACGAAAATCAATAGTTTTTGATTATGGTAAAAATAGGTTTTGAAGGGAACCCCGAAACCCTTTAACAAAGCAAAGAAAGGAAGGACATAGAATCCCAGAGCACAACAAGCAGCCCCAAGGGAGGGAGAAGGCTACAAAGGGTCAGAACCCAGATTTAGCAGTAAAACAAGAGCAAGACAAAAAAGACAAAATAAACGCTGGAAGGAAAATAGAGAGAAAGACCGCCAGCAACAAAATCAGAACATAGACTTAAGAAAGCTCTCAGAATCCACCAGATGAGTCTTCATAGTAATCACATTCTCTCTCAGCTTCTGGATATCCGGATCCTCCACCTTCTGCATCTTAGATCTCGTACTGGTACCTGGTCCCATTTGGTGGGAATTAACAGAGTGATCAGCAGTGTCTTTGTTACCTTCCAGCCAATTGCTAAGAGACATCAGATTCTCAAGAGTAGCCCTCATACCAGTATTCACCAGTGTTAACAAGTGTTTCAACATTTCTT
>MU224586.1:249422-278693 GCA_018584345.1 Thuja plicata | reverse complement strand
GTTCATAAACAGGAATATTGGTATTAGGGGAAAGATCATTTCTGAGAGAATTCATAGCATCATCGATCAATGAACTCTTGTTTTCCAGCTTGATGCATCTATTTTTGAGCTCGACCAGGTCGCTCTGTACCCATTTATCGACGAAAATCAATAGTTTCTAAGATCATTTGATAGGGTTTTTGGTAGATTAATTTTTGGAGGTATGTATTTTATTCCATTATCCTTTTCAAATATTTCCAAATCTACATTCCTTATCATATGAATTAAATTTAAGTGGTTAAATGTGGCATAGGGTCTCTTTTATGTGCAAATCCTCAACGTTCAAAACCCTCTCTAAAGATCTCCATTTTTAGGTTTTAAAATTATTACTTTGGCACGATCAATGTTTACTTTGGCAATGTTGTCAAAGGGAGAGAAGTTCCTAAGAATTCAAAGGGAGAGATAATCATTATCCAAAGGGAGAGATTACATATGAAATATCGGTCAAAGGGAGAGAAGATATCCTAAGGGAGAGATGTAACCTATAAGGGAGAGAAGTATCATGAAGGAAAACATGACTTATTGTTGTCAAAAAAAAAAAAGAGAGATGATCAAGGAGAAGAACAATCAAAGGGAGAGACAACATCAAAAAAGAATCAGAAGCTGCTACATCTATCCAATGAAGGGATTGAAGATTAAATAAATCACTCTACAAGAAAAAAAATCTAAGCTATATGAGCTTACCGAGAGCTAGACATTTGTATTGGTTATAGAACAATAAGATTGGTAGATTGATGAACTACAACTGATATATTGTATATTGTATTAGTAATAATATAGTGTGATAATGTAGTGTGTTTCCATCAATGCCAAAGGGAGATATTGATGACCTATAACTGATTGAATGTTTGAAGATGTTAAGTTGATGATCACTAAGCTACTGAAAGTTAATGCAAGACATTAAATCAGTTAATGTATTATACTATCATTGATGTCAACTTGATATAATCTAATTAGGTTATATTCAAAGTGTCAAAGACTTCAGAGAATCAAAGAGATAAATTTTATGCTTTCAATAATGCATAAAAGATCAGTATACACTAAGTGACTACAAACACTGACGGGCACTGCACCCCGACGAATAGAGAAACCCGAGAGGAAAGTCACAGTGTTGCCCGAGCAACAAACCTGACAAGCATTACCGACGAGTAGAATCACAAGCATTATCGATGAACAAAAATTCATAGTGATGCCCGACGGATAGACAACCCCGATTGAGAGGCAACCCTGACGGAGATGCCTGAGGAGAACTGAAGTGTTTACCGAAGCTAAGAAAGAGTTAAAACACCGAAAATAATTGAAGTTCAGAAATGACAAAAGACTTAGCTGGCAAGAGCTAAAGAAGGATCACGGGAAGAACAAGAAAGTAAAGAACTGAGAAATAGTGAAATCATGTCTATAAAGAGACAAGCTAATTCATTATGAATAAGGGGGTGAATAGAGAAAGAAGATGCTGAGGAGAAATTGATGAAGGAATTCTTCAATCAGGCCTGATCAATCAAGCTGAAGAACAAAGCTAATTCTACAGACACCGAGCAACAGAGAAGCACAACATCACCGAGCAGAAAGAAGTGGAGAAAAATGTATTTAAAAGATACATTGATCATAAAGGTATTATGAGATTACAATAGATCTAAAAATCTGAAAAGTATAGTTGTATATGTGAACAGATCATTTACTGTTTCAGTTTAACCATTGAATCAGAAAGTCTCTTAACCGAGCAAGACTTAATAATCCTTTCTATATTGAGATACATCCCAAGGAGTATCAAAAATTTTGGTCATGAAGATAGCATTACATGGCAGATACCATTTGAAAAACTACACTAGGTTTGGTCATAAAAGGTAGCATACAGATGCCAGATATCAAGTGACAAACTATTCTATTTAAATCCTCTAACAAGGTCACACCTAACAATGTGTTTGTAACCTTTAATAGGGTTGGATCTTCACCAAGCTCACTTCAGAAGAGTGAAAATTTTGGGTTACTGGTCCCAAGTGGTTTTTCCCCTAACAGGGTTTCCACGTTAAAAATCCATGTGTCAATGTTTTTACGAGTCATTAATTTAGTGTTTTGCATTACACATAACTAATCTGGATTGATCGGTACACTAAGTTATTTACTGCATTTTGGTAAATAAAAGATATTCTAATAGATAGGTTTTCTAATAGATAGGTTATTCTATTAGACACTTCTGTGAAGAGGTTTGGCGGTTTCGGAAAACTTGTGTTATATGTTTTTGGGTAGTTTTATAATGTGAGACAAATTTTCCAGAATTAAAGTACAAGGCCAAGCCCACAATTAAAAAACCTATCAGCGAATTATTATACATGTTTAGGTGTGTATAATTTAATGTTTATGTGTTAATTCTTTTACTAATTATTAAATTGATCACAAATATGAATACATGTAAATGACTATTGAAAATTACATCCACAAACACTTTAATATATATGATTATGATATACATACATAATATGTAAAATATAAGTAAAATAAGTACCTTAAATTAAATAAGTGGTAAACAAAATAGTACTTTATATTTATAACTAAAACTGAAATGACATAATCAATTACAATATAGATTTATAATTTTCAAATACATTTGAAACTAATGTCCCACTTTACAATGAATCTAATACTATTTTGATTATCTAATAGAAATTAGGACAGGGTAAAAAAGATATAAAGGACTCCTAATGTATTTGTTTATATGACTGTACTTTCAAATAATGACTTAATTGACCAAATACATACAAAGAAAGTGGTTTCAAGGTGGATTGTTGATGAAAAGGTGATAATGCATTGATGGAAATAGGATGCTACCAGTTTGATAGAAATCATCAAACAAATGCCTAAACCGTCGCCAATATCCTTAATGCATATGCCAAAAGGAGGAATGAAAGTGAGATATGATAGTAGCTTTATCCCCATTCCCTGCATTGATCGGTGATGAAATGATGGGGGTGATGATAGACAAAATGATATTTGTTTTTTAAATGAGCACGTACCCAATTCTATTCAATGGGGACCAAACTAACTCAAAATCTCCTGCGTCCACCTTATAGTAATGGATCTTTTGCCTTATCATTCTTACATTTCGTGAAGGAAATTCTGTCTAAAAGACAAGATATACAAGGACTGTCATTTATCATCTTACAAAATCCACATTCGTTATGCTTTGATGGTCGTAAATACTTTTGATCCAATTTTTTATATGTTGTATTTGTGGTAGGCATTTCAGAGCATGTCAATCAATTGACAAGTCTTTATGTCTTTTTGTTTTTAACTATGATAAATAGTGTACATATATTATTGATATATTCAACAGCACTGTTATAAAATTAGTTATGTTATTGATTTCATATTAAGTTGAGATGTTCACAATTTTATTTCATATTAAGTTTGAGATGTTCACATTTTGAAGAGTTTATCTTTCTTTAAATATATTTAAATAAATAATATTTGAAATGAAACTTCTATATCATATAATGATAATTGAATGATGAATCTAGAGATAAGGAAAAACTTGTCATTATTGAAAGAAAAACATCTAGGTCACTTCAATCCTAAATTTAAAAGGCAAATATAGATTATTCTTTATGGTTTTTGTTTTTAACTATGATAAATCGTGTACATATGTTATTGATATATTCAACAGTAATGTCATTAAATAAGTTAATGTTAATTGACATCATATTAAGTTGAAATGTTCATATTTTGAAAACTCTACCTTTCTTTACATATATTTAAATAAATAATATTTTAATTGAAACTTTTATATAATATGAAGATAATCTCAATGATAGGAAAACAATTGTCAATATTAAAAGAGAAATATCTAGATCTGTTCAATATTTCATTTAAGAGGCACATATAGATTAATCTTTCTACCAAAAGTGAGTAAAACATATTTTGCATTGATGAGAGAGTGAGCTATAAATCTTTAAAGAAATTGACAATGAACAAAACTAAAAGAATATAATGAAAATAGGACACAATTATACAATTTGTACCTACCTCAAAATGCATCGTATTGAAGTCAAATCTATAGTTCATAGTGTGTCAATGCATTTTTTCATAGATATTGAGTCATCTTCTTTAGAAATTAGAAACCATGTTAATGAAGTTCACTTCACCAATCAATCTCAAATCAAGAACATTACACATGATGGTAATTTTCTTGACCTCGAGGAGGAAATAATCATTAAATAATTTAGAAAATTGATCTACGTGAACACAAATAATTTTTTAGGAGGCTCAAGTAGCTCTAGATATCATGAAGGATAAACAAGAGAGTGTAAGTATCTAGAAATTAGTCTTTGATGATATATATTGCAAAACAAGCACTAACACTAGCACTGTCATAAACCTAATCTTACTGCATGAAGAAAAATATCAAAAATGTTTATGTTTCAAGCCTTGATATTTTCAAAAACTGAGGTGCCAAGATGGTATAGACATGTGGTGACTTAAAGTTGGTGATCAAGCAAGATCATATACGATTGCAAAAAACACTCCCCTCAAGACATAAAAGAACTATGCACAGGGGATTTACTTGAATAATTTGATGTCATCAATCTAGAGGATATAGCAATAGAAAAAGAATATAGAGGTAGATGGAATGACCCTAACAAATTAATAATTTGATATAGTAAAAAACTTTATAAAAAATAAATATTTTTACAAAATGGTAATTGGACATGGAATGTTTGATAATAATCCCATTGGATGATATTCTAAAATGATGAAATGATCATTCATTTTTTCTAATAAGATAATAAATTTATAAAGAGATAACCCTAAAATAGATGAGGCATATGGAGATCAAATTATAAAATAAATGGGACACAAGATACCCTATGTGTGTATAATACACTCAAATTTGGGGCCAATAAATATAATAGAGATAATTTTAAAAAATAAATTGTGTTCAAAACTCACATAAAATAATGTATAATCCAAAAGATAGAATATACTTTTTTTTATCCTATATTAATATTTAAAGATAAAAAATTGTGTTTCTTTTTTTTTTCTAAGATGGTTGTATTTGCAAATAAGGATAGGCAATCCAACTCCAAATTGAAAACCCTCAATTTTATAGATAATGGATTGAGACCAACCAATTGTGCATGTGTGAGCTACAACTTTGGAGACTTGAAAAATCAGTTTATATTTTTTGTTTGTCACTATAATTGGAAAAGACTCTTCCTCCTTTTATATTATAAATATCGCCCCAATGTTTTGATTTTTTTAACTCAATTTTTGTGGATCGTATATGATGTAGAAACTTTTGGAGGTCATAACTTTTGACTCGAATCTGGGTTTTTGCTCAAATTTTACGGGTGCATGCTTCAGGAGGTGGCATATATTTTGCCGATTGATCTTAGATCGATTGGGGTCTATTATGACACATTTCCAGGAGGTGAAAGTTTCATTTAGGGCTCTAAAATCATCTTTTAGTGTTGTTTTCCTAGTTTTTAGAAAGTTTATTTTGTAATAAATCTGAAATTATGTTTCTAATCTCGGATATTAGTTGTCAATTCTTTCTAACTTAGTCAAGGGCATGTTTAGGCAAATCTCATCTTTTTAGGTGTTGTTTTGAAAATTTAAAAAAATGGCAAAAAAAACAACAATGGGAAAAACTGCCAAAAAGGGTAATTTTCAGATTTCCTTGATTTATTTTTGGGTTTTTGGTTATTTAAGATTTTGCAGAGAATTATAGAGGGGGTCGATGATGAATGAAAGATATTGAAGGTTCAAAAATCTATGTTTTTTTTTTTTCTTTTAATTGAGTTTTATCATAAACATAGAGTTGTGTTCTACATCAGTATATTTTGACACTTAATTAGACATAATTTTGAGTTCATATTACAAAAAAAGAACTAAAACATGTTTGTGTCATATATTTTATATTGTTCCACCATCCATCATTTATTGACAAGCTCTTACACATGCCTTGTAGGAATTCATCTCTTCATTGGCTATGTCTTCAAATTTGCATAGTAGTAGTCCACATTATATGACACCACTCTCTACTATATTAAAACATTTATGAATGAGTTATGATATCCAAAATAAGGCATTTGTGCCAATATTGACTCCCTCTTTTAATTTGCATAATATTTTTGTGCATTCTATGATATAACTCTTGAATATATCAATGCTATATGTGAAAGATGCACCTCGATACCACATTTTTCTAGTTATTTAGCCAAATAAGTCATTTTTTGAAAGTCTTTGCCATTGAGTAAATCATCCTCCTTTCACCTCTTCTTTACCTTGACCACTTTCTATCAGACAATAAAATTATCTCAAAAAAAAATTCATGATACGAAAATACATTCATCAAATTAGTATTAAGATGAAGTGGAACATTTGCTTCAAATCTACTTGAAATCATAAAATCTATACAAACACTTAAATTTATTAAAATGACACATTTTCGTCCTCAACTTGCACCTCTAACTTGGGTAGTGAGCTCATGGAGTTCAAAATTTTATCCTTGTAGTGTATTCTTTTAGTTTTTATAGTTAAAATATCATTTCAGAATGGTAGTTAGCAATTATTCAATTTGCTTTGTATTTTGTATCTTAATCAATTTAATTGTATTATTATCTTTCACTTCACTTGTATTTAATATCCTATTTCATTCGAATTGTCTTAACTACATTTGGTGTCTTGATCCGCTAGCACATCTTAGTGCTAGTAGTAGTAAGGTGGCACAGGGGAAGGTCCATCCTTCAAGACTTTAATCATTCTTGAGGTTGGTGAACTTTTCTTTTTCCATAGACATGAATCACATAAATAAATTAAATAATTTATTGTGATAGAAAAATAGACATTGATGTAATAGTTAATATTTGATTAATTTTCTCAAGTCATTTTTAGATGTATACAAGTATATTACTTACTCTCACCGAAAATTTGGATTTGGGACAATATGTAATAAAGCTCATACACACGAAAGATAGGGCCAAGAGAAACGATTATGCTCTTAACACAATTGTAAGCAATTTTTATGAAACAAGTGATTAAAAAAATGCAAAATATCAATGTAATGATTACTTAGATCTAAAAATCCAAATCATAAATAAAGATCATGCTACGTTGGTTTCACCAAAATGAAAGATGGCGTAGTAGGGTATGTAGTCTAGTCACGCAAACTAGATATTGAACCAAAACTCATTCCACTTATTTTTATTTTAGGGATTTATACTTGATTCAACTTCAAGCTAATGGGGTAGACAAGAACAAAATCAAAAGTGGTTTAAAACGATGCACTCTCGTTATTGAGTTATTGATTTGTTATGATATGAAATATGACTAGGTAAAGGACATGTTATTGAGTAAAAATAAACAGGAATAGAAAAGTAGAGTTGTAGACATTTAAATTTGTCCTCACATAATGAAATAAATGTTTATTCATTTAATTATTTGATCAAAGTTACTCTATTAATTAAATAGATAATTTTTATTTATTTAATTAATTCATTATCCTTTTTTCTATTAATTAAATAAATATTTTATTTATTTATTTAATATAATAGACTTCTATATCATATGTTTTAAAAAATACAAAATGTATCAGTGGTTTTTTCCTTCAATTTGATGACTAAATCAGACTAAAAATTAAACACAAACAAAGCAGACCAATTGATAGCTTTTCTGTAAAGAGGTTGCCAACTGTTGTGAAGAGGTTTGGCAGTTTGGAAAAACTTGTGTTGTGGTTTTTTGGGTAGTTTTTGATGTGAGACAAGTTTTCCGACATAAAAGTACAAGGCAAAGCCCACAATTAAAAGTCTATCAGCTAGTTATTATACATGTTTGGGTGTGTATAATTTAGTGTTTATATGTTAATTCTTTTACTAATTATTAGATTGATCACAAGTATGAATGCATGTAAATGACTATTAAAAATTATATCCACAAACACTTTGATATATGAGATTATGGTATACATGCATAAAGATGTAAAATGCTAAGTAGAATAAGTACCTACAACTAAATAAGTGGTAAAACTAATAATCCTTCCCATTTATGACTGAATCGACATTATCAATTACAATAGCATTATAAGTTTAAGTGTTTGTACAGATTTTATATTTTGGTTATCTGATAGAAAATAGGACAGGGTAAAAAAGATGTAAAGGACTCCTAATTTATTTGTTTGTATGGCAGTACTTTCAAATAATGACTTAATTGACCAAATACGTAAAAAGAATGTGGTTTCAAGGTGGATTGTTGACGAAAAGGTGATATGCATTGATGAAAATAGGATGCTACCTGTTTGATAGAAATCATCAAACAAATGCCTAAACCCTAGCCAATATCCTTAATGCATATGTCAAAAGGAGGAATGAAAGTGAGATATGACAGTAGCTTTATAGATTTCATATTCAGCAATCCCCATTCCCTGCATTGATCGGTGATGAAATGATGAGGGTGATGATAGACAAAATGATATTTGTTTGTTAAATGAGCACGTACCCAATTCTCTTCAATGGGGACCAAACCAACTTAAAATCTCCTGCGTCCACCTTATACTAATGGATCTTTTGCCCTATCCCTTCTAACATTTCGTGAAGGAAATTCTGTCAAAAAGACAAGATATACAAGGACTGTGCTTTATCAAATCACAAAATCCACATTCGTTATGCTTGGATGGTCGTAAATACTTTGATCCAATTTTTTATATCCTCTAGTCGTGGTAGGCATCTGCATGCCAATCAATTGACAAGTCTATGTTTTTTTTCTTTTGTTTTTAATTATGATAAATCTTGTACATATATTATGGATATATTCAACAGAAGTGTCATAATTATGAGACAAGTGTACATATATTATTGATATATTCAACAGAAGTGTCATAAATATGAGACAAGTGTACATATATTATTGATATATTCAATAGAAGTGTCATAAATACGAGACAAGTGTACATATATTATTGATATATTCAAAAAGTGTACATATATTATTGATACATTGAATATATTATTGATATATTCAACTCCAAAGTGACAACCCTCAATTTTATAGATGATAGATTGAGACAAACCAATTGTGCATGTGTGATTTAAGACTTGAAAAATCAGTTTATCTTTTTTGGTTGTCATTATAATTGCAAAAGACTCTTCCTCCTTGTATATTATAAATATTTTCTAGATGTTTTTATTTTTTAAGTTCAATTTTTGTGGGTATGTTTTGACATTTAAGTAGACATAATTTTGAGTTCATATTATAAAAAGGAACTGAAATATGTTTGTGCCATATGTTTTATATTGTTGCACCATCTATCATTTATTGACATGCTCTTACACATGCCTTGTAGGGATTCATATATTCATTGGCTCCATCTTGAAATTTGCATGGTAGCATTCCACATTCTATGACACAACTCTCTAGTATATCAAAAAAAAATATGAATGAGTTATCATATCCAAAATAAGACATTTGTGCCAATGTTGGCTCCCTCTTTTAAGTTGCATAATAGTTTTGTACATTCTATGATATAACTCTTGAATATATCAATGCCACATGTGAAAGATGCACCTTGATACCACAATTTTTTCTAGTTATTTAGTCAAATATGTCATTATTTGAAAGTATTGGCCATTAAATAAATCATCATCCTTTCACCTCTTCTTTACCTTGTCCAATTTCTATCAGAAAAACAAACTATCTAAAAATAATTTCATGAAATGAAAATACATTCATCAACTTAGTATCAAGATGAAGTGGAACATTTGCTTCAAATCTACTTGAAATCATAAAATATATACAAACACTTAAATGTTTTAAAATGACACAATACCGTGCTCAGCTTGCAATTCTAACTTGTGTAGTGAGGTCATTGAGTTCAACATTTTGTCCTTGTAGTGTATTCTTTCAGTTTCTATAGTTCAAATATCATTTCAGATTGGTAGTTAGCAGTTGTTCAATTTCCTTTGTATTTTGTATCTTAATCAATTTAAAATTGTGTTATTATCTTTTACTTCATTTGTATTTAATATCATATTTCATTCGAATCATCTTTATTACATTTGTTTCCTTGATCCCCTAGCACATCAAAGTTCTATTAGAAATGAGGCGGCACAAGGGAAGGTTTATCCTTCAAGACTTTAATCGGTCTCGAGCTCGGTTAAATAATTTATTGTGATAGCAGAATAGACAATATCGATGTAATAATCAATATTTGATTAATTTTCTCAAGTTATTTTTAGATGTATACAAGTCTATAACTTACTCTCACCGAGATATTGGATTTGGGACAATAGGTAATGAAGCTCATACACACGAAAGATAGGGCCAAGAGAAACGATTATGCTCTTAACACAATTGTAAGAAATCTTAATGAAATAAGTGATTAAAAAATTTAAGATATCAATGGAATGATTACGTGGATCTAAATATCCAAATCATAAATAAAGATCATCTTTCTTTGGTTTCACCAAAATGAAATATGGTGCAATAGGGTATGTAGTCTAATCACACAAACTAGATATTGAACCAAAACCCATTCCACTTATTTTCATTTGGGGGATCGATACTTGATTCAACTTCTAGCTAATCAAGGTAGACAAGAACTAAATTCAAAGTGTTTTGAAATGATGCACTCCCCTTATTGATTTATTGATTTGTTATGATGTGAAATATGACTAGGTAAAGGACATGTTATTGAGTAAAAGTAAACACGAATAGAAAACTATAGGTGTAGAATCTTAAAATCGTCCCCATGCATAATTAAATAAATGTTTATTTATTTAATTATTTTATTAAAGTTGCTCTATTATTAAATAGATATTTATTATTTATTTAATTAATTCATTATCCTTTTTATATTAATTAAATAAATATTTTACTTATTTATTTTATTTAATAGCCTTTTATATCATATGATTAAATAAATATTCATTTACTTAATTATTCACTTTCCACTCCTCTTTCTACTATTTGTTAAATAAATACCTTTATTTATTTAATTAATCCATTATCCTTGTATTTCTATTTCCCACCAATCACCCCCCTCACATGGATCAGCTCCCAAATTTATAGACATGTTAAAAGTGATATTTCTATCTTCATATGACTTTTCCACTCTTCAAATCTCTTGACATGTCTAGATTTAATTCACCTTGTGATGTCATATTAAAAATTAGTATCCTCTACGTTCCACTCCATCTCATCCCTCAATTTGCATCAACCTCTCAATATCCTGTATTCCCATTATTCCTCATATTATTCTCACCTACTCTCTAATCTTAGCCATTCATTCTACTGCCTCTTAATGTTAGACACTGATTTTCATTAGGACTTAAATATGAAAAAAAAACATTTTCTCCTCTCATTTGAACCCCTATGTTTTTGTTTAATTATTTTATGATCTTATAGCTATTTTGATCTTTCATACTTGTGATCTTAATTATTTTTTCTATCACCATTATCATCTTGCTTCACCATTATCATATTCATACTTTCGTCATCTTACATCAATAAACCACACTTCATTCTTTTATGGCATCTTGTGCATGCTCTTACAAATCTGATAGCAACCCATTTCAATACAAGATCTTAAAGGTTAGGAGGACAATGGTTATAATATTTTTTAGCATTTTAGATCTAGATTTTTTTGTTGGACTTGATTAGGTTTTTAGGTAGATTGAAAATTTCCATAATCATCGATAGGTTTGATAAAAAAAGATAGAACATAGATCTGGAAAGGGGACTTATGCAGGACCCCGTCACTAAACTTTAGGCTCAAAATGGTAGGAATAATTCACTAATTTACATCATCTTAGTAGATCCAAAAATGATATTATTTATGAATCTAAAAGAAGAATGAAACTCTATTGCATCCTCTAAAAAATCTTCCAAAATTTGTTGGACTAAATTTCTAACCATGAAATATATGAAAAATTTAGAAACATCATATTTTCTATTTTAGAATCAGAATTTTCTTGTCTTAGTCCACCCTCTCTAGATCTACAAAAAATTATCATTGGATTTGTGAATCTGTACACAAGAGGGACAAAAATGGTGTTTGATGTTATACAGGGGCTTGCCTCAGTCAAGCCCTAGGAGGATTCAACATTCCCTACAACACTAATCTGTAAAATAATCATCAAATATAAAGTAAAGAATGCTAAATCATAATGATATACATTCTCAAATTAATTATCCTTAACTTAAAGCCTTCGTGAAAGGTGATTGATGTTAGAAATAAATCATTTTCCTGTCTTCACTTATAGAGAAAATATAATAAATTGATCATGGATGACTCCTTCAATGCTAAACTCCTTCAATGCTTAAATCTCCCTCTTTACTTTCTTAGAGATGACTAAAGATCTAGCTCATGAGAAGATGAATTGAAAATGTAGAAATGAGGAGGCAAAACCTCCTTTTATACTAAACCTCAAGGAAATGTATAAAAAATCCAAACTAGGAAAATATGGATAATACTTTCCCCCTCACTAAAATCCAACTAGTGAAATATTAAAAACAATAGACCCTTTTGGCTAGACAATGACACTTAGCACCATGGTTAAGGGGGACTATGGAATGTAGTGCCATAGTCCAATCAAACTAGGTCACTGGGAACCCTAGTCCAGTCTAGGAGGGTTGGATTAGATTTTGAGGTAACTAGAAGAAAATTATGGATACAAAATCAATCCCTAGGATGAGAAAGATTAGATAGATCAGGGATCACCTGAAATTAGGAGCACTAAATTGAGGGATAGAAGAGCATGAAAATGTATGAGGATACATTTTACACCTTGAGGTATGGGACACCATCATGGCACACATATGTCTTTCCTAGACAAAGTATAAATAATAGCATAGAAGCAAAGAAATATGACAAACAATAACAAAAAATGGAAAATGGAACCAGGGTTTGCAGTCGATGAGCAGAGGAAAATGAAACCAGGATTTGCAGCCGATGAGCAGAGGGAAATGGGGTCAGGATTTGCAGTCGCCAATCAGAGGGAAATGGAATCAGAATCAGGAAAATAGTCGATTAAAGAAAGGGCAAATATGGAAAAAGGAAAATACGTTCCCAGACAATTTTCAGGGCTTCCAATAGCATGCATTCCTGAATAAATTTTCATCAAGGACATTGAATAAACAAGACTTTGCAGGAGATGATGCCCTTAAAATCTTCTCAGGTAAAGTTGTTGTTCAACCTACCAAACCCTTTTTTGTTAATCCTAGATTTCGCTTTCAATCTAAAATCACTAAGCATCCTCTACAATCTGGAAGTGATCTATCACAACGTGAGGTTATTTCAACATTTGAAGTGGGTGAAACATCAAAGACTGGTGCCCGCAAGGGATTCACCAAACACCTTTTGAATGTTCAACATGGGCGAGAAAATAATTTCAAAAAAGCCAGTAAGGGCATTCCCTCAAAAAATCCCAAAAGAAACGAACAGCGTAAGCAGCAGTGTTTCGACATATGCTATGGTACTCCTCTAGGTTCACCTATTTAGTTACAGGGGTAGAATCTGCCTTTACAACTTTCGAAGGTTCAATCCATGCATGTCCCCAATCCACCGCTTGGAGGAGCTCCCCTCAATCCAAAGATTGTGGCTAGACAAAAGCTTGAATGGAGAAAGGTACAGAAACCTGTCCTCCCTTTGTTTCATGAAGAAACACAGCATCAGGCACCTCATCCAAAGGATCTGGAAGTTTTCTTTGTGGAACATCTCATTGACAAGCATATTCAGGGATTATGAAATTCTGCCCTAATTGGTAAGTTTTCAAACCCTGATTTGATTTTTAATGATATTATTAGTTGGGCTCAGCATTTTTGGGTAGGTTTAAGGGAAATTTTCCTCATGGATTTGAATTCCAAGTTTTTTATTGCCATTTTTTATTCCAAAGAAGAAAGAGATAAAGTTCACAAGGAGAAAGGATGGTTTTGTCAAGGCTCAGGGCTTTGTACTTTTAATTGGTCCCATAATTTTAAGGCAGATCTAGTTGTTTGTCAATTCTTTCCTATGTGGATAGCATTCCCTTCTCTACCACTAGAGTACAGAGACCCGAAGATAGTTCAGATTATTGCTAATCAGATAGGGATATTTCTCAAGCATGATTTGATCCCCTATGAGCGGCCAAATCTTGAAGTGAGAGTTTGTTTACTGGTCTCCCAAAACAAGACCCTTCCCAAAGATATTTTTCTCAAAACTGATTGGGGCTCTTGGAGACAATTGATTAAAGTGCAAGATGCGATGATCATTAACAAATTACAACACAAATTAGGGCATTTTGTATATCAATGTGACTCTTATAGAGAGATCGTTAGTAAATCTATGGATGTTTGCGATGATAGGTGTACCGATCCCTCTAAATGTTTTGTTCAGAGAGGCTCTGGCTCAATGATGGTGGAGAATAATGCAGAGTATGGGAGAATGATCAATGCCCATGTCTCACACAAAGTTCTAGATGACCAGTAGAATAATAATCATATAGTGGAAGAGAATCCAGATCGATCTCCAATAGAGATAGAACAGGACAGTGTTAAGAGGTTCATTTACAAATTATTTTCATCCATATCTTGATGGTTTATAGAAGTGATTTCAAAAAGAAGTCAACACCAGTTATTACTCACCTACCTGGATATGATGGGAAACAAGGATCAAGAATCACCCCTGACACAGTCCCATGAGCTAGCCAAGTTCAACAATTGGGAAGACATGCTTAATGCCCTTCAGCATAAAGCCAAATATTCCAAACCATCTGAGGCAGAGCTCAAATTTGTGGCATCCCATCTCTCAGTATCAATGGCTAAGAGAACTTTTGATGAAATCGCTATTCAGGAAGAGGAAGATGAGTGTGAAGATCCAAGGGAAGCATATATTCAAAATATGGACAATATTTTACAAAATATAGCTAGTGATAGGGACCTATCGGCTATACTATCAGATTCCTTCATCATTGAATTGACTACATCTCCTCAATTGGTGGAGATTCCATAGGTTGTTCATGATTTTGATCTAAAAAGTACAGCTGATCTAGTTCTCCAAGAAATTTAGCATTTACGGCTGAACCAATTATTGCCTCTACAATTGGTTGGCCTTAACCGATTATTCATAATAATGTCTTAACTCTAGTCAGATTGGATGAGAACAAAAATGTGATGAGTTCAGACAACCCAACTATACTCGTGAATATGAAGCAAGATTCACAAATTATCCCCGATCAAGAAGAACAGACATTTCATAATGGTGACTGCAATAATGACAAGATGGTTTTTGATTATTCAAAAACCCTTTCTATTGCTCAAATTCCAATGGCAGAATCATATATAAAGAAAACACCCAAGAAAAGAGGAAGAAAGCCTAAGTCTTCTAAGACAAGAGAAGAAATTGAGGCTAGTTTACAATCCACTCTTGATGATACTTTTACCCCACACATAAGAAGCTTGAGGAGAATAGTGTGTTCTCCTCGAGTTCAATAAAGATTCTTACCTGGAATGTCAGAGGCATCAACACCTCTAACAAACGACATCAAGTCAAACAACAATTGGACTCCTTGTCTGTGGATATTGTTCATTTACAAGAAACAAAGTTATCAGCTGATACATATAATAAGACAGTCAGCAATTGGTCATCTTGGAAGTCAGCTCATTCTCTGGGTATAGGAGCATCGGGGGGGCTCACAACACTTTGGAACCCAAAAACAATATCTGGTCACCTTATTAAACATGAAAATAATTGGCAACTGCTGCACTTCAAGAATTTTGATCTGTCCTTTCAGATTATTAATATTTATGGTCCCTCTTCAACACAAGAAAAAAGAGTGTTATGGGAACATGTGTCTCAGATCATACAAGAACATGCTGAGGAGAACTTCATATTAGCAGGTGATTTTAATGCCATTGTCAGTCTTGAGCAAAAGAAAGGAGGAATATGTCCACCACTTAGAGTTATAGAAGATTTTCATAATTTCATATTAGATAACCAGCTGATTGACATTATTCCTATACAAGGTAAATTTACATGGACAAACTGTAGACAGGGTTTCTTACAAATTGCTGAGAGACTTGACAGATTCCTTGTCTCCCAATTCTGGAAATTATTACAATTTTGAGCCTTTGCTGAAGTACTTCCCTTTTCAGATTTTGATCATTATCCAGTGGTGCTTAATATATTTGTCCCTTCTTCAGTTACATGACACAAATCTACATTTTCTTTTCAGCATATGTGGTTTAGACATCCACACTTCCTCCCACTATTGAAACAATGGTGGGTATCTGCTCCTTATGAGAAGGGTAACAGAATGTTTCAATTTTATAAAAAACTTCAATTCTTGAAATCTCAGATTATATTATGGAACAAGCATGTGTTCAAAAATGTTTTTTCTCACAAGGGACAAGTGGTTAAGAATTTAGAGGATGTCCACTCTCACATTATCCTTAATGGTTTGACTCCAGATCTGTATGTTAAACAAAAAGTATTACAGGCTGAATGGGAGGAACTTTTTGGCAGAGAAGAAGTATATTGGAGGAAGAAATCATGGGAATCATGTCTTCAAGAGGGAGATAAAAATACTAAGTTTTTCCACATGTCAGTCAAACAGAGGAGAGCATCAAACACTATTTTTCAAATTGGGAGTTCAAATTCAAATGATATTTTGACTAATGCAACAAGTATTCAGAATGAGGGTGTTAAATTTTTCAAAAATTTACTAGCCCCAGCTCCAAATGATCAGCCATCTCATGTTCTCACTGAGGAGATTCTCTCAACAATCCCTTCCTTGATTACCTTGAACAAGATAATGCTTTTCTGATTAGACCTTTTACTCTGATTAAGATTAAGGAAGTGGTGTTTTCTATGTCTTCAGATAAAGCTCTTGGTCCAGATGGTTTTACAGCTGGTTTTTTTTAGAAATGTTGGGAATTTATTGCTTTTGATCTTCTCCTCGCAATGGATGAATCGAGAAAGCACAACTTCATGCTTAAGAATCTCAATTGTACCAATACAGCCTTGATTCCTAAATCTTTATCTCCAAGAAATTTTGCAAACTTCAAACCAATTTCCTTATGTAACACCATATGTAAGATATTCACCAAGGCTATATATTTAAGATTACAAAAGCTTCTCACAAAAATTATCTCTCCTCAGCAAGGTGGTTTTGTTCCTGGGATTGAGACCATGGAAGGAGCTCTTGTTGCACATGAAACGTTGCTTTCTATTAACTCTCATCAGCTTCCATCATTCGTTATCAAGTTGGATATGATTAAAGCGTATGACAAGGTCAATTGGAATTTCCTGTTTAAGGTTCTTCTCAATTTTGGTTTCTCTCCTAAGTGGTGTAAATGGGTTAAGGTAGGTATTTCTAGAGCAGTTTTTTCAGTCATGATTAATGGGGTTCCTTCAGATTCTTTTTCCTCTTCCCAAGCTGTAAGACAGGGTGACCCACTATCTCCCTCATTGTTTATTATTATGGCAGAGGCCTTCAGCAGATTGGTTACCTCCACACACATAAATGGAAGTTGGAAAGGAATTTAGTTGCCTAGATCTACTATATCCATCACACACTCTTTATTTGTAGATGATACCCTGTTATTTGGGTTTTCTTCTCTTTAGGAAGCCAGATCAACTAAGCAAGTCCTTGACCTTTATACTGTCATTTCTGGTCAGCAAATCAATACTCTAAAATAAAAAGTTTACATCTTATTCACCAATGCAATCCTTTCAGACAAGATTGTTAACATTTTGGGCTTCCAGCAAGAATTGTTACCATCAACATATTTACGAATCCCATTTTTTATGGGAGCTAACAAGGCTGTATACTGGAAATCAATCATTGATAGAATCAAAAGTAGGGTATCAACATGGAAAGTTAGATGGCTTTCCCTCTTGGGTAAAATTTTACTCGTTAGATCTGTCCTCTCTGCTATACCAAACTATTTCATCTCTGTGTTGCATGCTCCCTCTTCAGTGATTAAACAGATTAGACAAATAATTACTAAATTCTTGTGGTGTGGAAATATGTCTGGACATAGAAAAATCCCATTAATTTTATTGGAGGATATGATGCATGACAAAAAATGTGGTGGAGTGGGTCTCCATAACTTGGCACTTAGAAATAAAGCTTGTGGTGGAAAGCTGAGTTGGCAAATGATCCACAAACCAAATAGTTTATGGTGTCAGATTATGAAATCAAAATATCTTGACTCCTTAGATCGTCTTTGAATCTTAACTACATCAAACTTACCTCAAGGCTCTGAAATATGGAAGTTTATGATTGCATCTAGGCATGTGATACTTGACTATGTTTCTTGGGAAATTAATAATGGACATCGAGCATTGTGATACTTGACAAGAGCTTTCAAATTTCATTTAGATATTTAAAGACAATTGGGGAGACAGGGTTGTGGATTATGTGTCTCAAGTGGATCCTCTCTCTTACAAGGTCAATTGGAAAGATCCTTCCAATTTACCTATACCAGATCATATTTCTCTTCTATTCAATCAGGCTATTAGTGATAGGGATGTATTCTTCCTTGAACAAGAAGACAGGATTTTTTGGGCCCCTACTATTAATGGATGCTATTCAATCAAATATGGATATTTGGCTCTTAGTAATTTGGAGAATAATTTGATAAAGAAAAGGGATTATTTTTTCTGTTGGAATGATTTTACATTGCCTAAAGCAGGCTGCTTCTCCTGGATAGCTCTTCAAAAAAGGCCATTAACAAGTGACAGGTTAGAAAGATTCAATATTGCCCAATGATTTAAATGCCTTCTATGTGGGCAGTTTTTTGTAGATGTTGATCATGTTTTTCTTCAGTGTGCTTTTGCTCAAGATTGTTGGTTGTTTCTTCTTGGCAAACTTAGTTTTTCAATGCCACTGCCAAAATCCTTGTGGGATTTTTTTGAAGCTTGGCTGGTGTTACATGCAAAATCTCTCCTAGCAGCCATCTGGAAATGTTCCCCATCCTTGGTTGTTTGGGCATTGTGGTGGGAAAGGAACAAGCGTATCTTTAGGCAGGAGCAACCTACAGTTACTGCTGTCACTGACATAATTGAAAAATCAATTTCTAAACTGGTTATAACTAATATTAGGAAGAGGTCTTCACAAATTGGCTTCTCCAATTGGGATAATCAAATTCTCAAAAACTGGAAGATTATATCTATTCCAAATCTTTTAAGCCTCACAAATACATTGAAGAAAGACAGATTGAGTGTGAAAAGGAAACCTCCAGACCAAGGTGTTATTAAGCTAAACTTCGATGGTGCATCTCGTGGAAATATAGGGATGTCTAGTATAGGTGTGTGTTTACAAAATCACTTGGGCATACCTCTAATTATAAAATATTCACCTATTCCATGGTGCACCAACAATAATATAGAGGTTTCAGCTTTGCTCCTCGGCCTTGTCACAGCATCATCTATGAAGATACCTCGGCTCCAATTGGAAGGGAACTCTCTTATTATTATTCAGGCTTGTATTAATAGACAAATTCAATACAGAAGTCTAGCATATAAGATAAAATAGGCCTGGCGCCTAATTGATGCTTTTGAAAATTGCCTCCTCACTCATACTTATCGTGAAGGTAACCAATTGGTTGACTACCTTTCAAACTTATGATGTGATGGAAAGAAACTAGATAGTTGGGATCCAACTACACTGGCAGAGCTATATCCAAGTTTATTGGATATCATTAACAATGAAACAAGGTTGTCATGATTTATCATTTGGCACTCTCCATGTCGTCATTCAGTACCTTGCAAAAAATGATTAATTGAGATGGATGTGCTAGCACATTTGGAAATGATTACCCTTGAGATTTTTATCTGCCTGATATCTTCATTTTTGATCGGGCTGTATTTGAGTTAACTTTTCATGTACTTGTGGCATGTGTCTTAGGACGACGTGGCTTAGTGACCTAGTGCGTCATATTTTCTTGGGCTACAAATTTTGCTGGATGGTTTTTCAAGGATCAAAGCTCTCATTAACCTTACATGCTCCAACTCTGCTCGCCATGTGATCAGATAAATTTGTGTCTACTTCCGAAAATCATTATTACTATGAGCAATCATTCTATAAATTTTCTCAACACTTTGTATGGAATCTCCTGCATCTTTGTATCGGGTGACGATTTCAGGTTTTCTTTCAGGTTCTTTCTCGAATGAACCCTTGAACCTATTTTTAATTTTAAAATAATATATATAGTGGCTCTGTCCATTTTTTATTTTTTATTTTTAAAAAAATAATGAAAAATAATAGAGAAGAAAGTAAAAAATAATAAGAGAATAATAAAGAGTTTTATTATACTTTAAAAATAATGAGAAATGAGAGAGAATAAATAGAAATGACCTTATAGGAGATATTATTTGATGAGGGTTTCCAAACCACTTTATTCTCCCTCATGAACCTACAAACACAAAAAAAATAAAAATGTAGGGGCAATTGTTTTGAGACCTACCTTAGTTAGACCCCTACTTTGGTGTTTCCACCTCCACAACAATCAAAATATACATGATAGAAATGATAGACAACTGCATATAAAAATTAACTAAATGATAATGTAAATAGAAGTAGATGAAGGATATAATATACTATCAAAGTCACAATATGGAAGTGCTGACGACTCCCCTTAACCACAAAAAATTCATGCTCCATAAGATGAAGGCAAGGATGTTTGATGAGATCCAATCTTGAGATGAAAAATCTATATAGATAGCTCAATATGAGTAAAGAAATTTATATAATGTGTGAAGAAAGGTGACCAGATTGTGAAGAAGCGCAAAAGAATCTCAAAATGGGAATTATAATAAAAGAATACAAAATTTAATCATAGTGAATTTGTGTGTTACAACTAAAGGGTGTAATTTTTTAATGCTCCAATGGTAGTATGCATCTCTATATATTAATGGATGAGTGTGGGCTTCATGAATGTCTTTGTGGCATGTAGTAATCCTATGTCACCCAGGGTGCATGGCTAAGATTCTAGATGGAAAATGACAAAACATGATGATTAAGTAAAGATAGATGACATGGAATTTTATGTCTTAGGCTAAGGTAGGGAAATTATAAAATGGAAAATTACACTAGGGTGTTGTAGACATCCTAAAATGGACATACTTGCGACCTTACATTACAAACACTAATTTTCATCTACTAATTAATAGTTTTTAATCATTAATTAATCATCTATTTTCTTCTAATTTCATTCCCCAAATCATCTAATAAAATCCCCAAAATTAATTAAATAATTAATTTTATTTAATTAATTAAGCTCAATTGATTAATCTCCATTAATTAATTAAATTCAATTTCCTAAAGTTTAAATTTAAATATTTAAACTTATTAATCAATTCTTCTAATTAAATTAATTTCATTAAATTAATTTAATTTCATTAAATTAATTTAATTTCATTCAATAATTCAATTCTAAACCAAAATGAATTCAATTATCTCACATGTTGAATACTTTGATTACAAAAATGAATTAAATATTCAATTAAATCCTTTCTTTGGTTAAAAAAAAGAGAACTCTTAATTAGATCTTTGATTGCATGAATTACTCCACCTACCTCTTCAGTATAAAAAGGTAACTCCAAATTACCTCTTCAGTTCAAAAGGTAATTCATTATTAGTTGTTTAGTTAACCAAACTTTATCTCCTCTCTCCAAGTTGAGGAGGTGGAGTTTACCGAGGGCTTCTCCAATTCCCTTTGATCTCAACCATTCATCCTCCTATCTCTGGGAACCATTCATATCATTTTCATATTCTATATAATCAACCCTTTATAACCATTTTAAGGATCAATGATTTCAAGCTTTCATGCGTCATTACTCCATCAAATTGGTTCAAGCATCAAGCCTTCTTGCGATCACACATTCAATATCATATTGTCAATGCTCCCAAGTCATAGATGCTACCCATACCAATACAGAGGACCACACAAACAACATTTTAGAAGGAGTAGAGAGAGACAATAGAAGATTTGAGCTTTGTTGGTTTGCATTTGTTTGTATTCCTTCTTTATTGCTTGTCATTTTACTGTTCATAGTTTCATTCTTAGTATTTTTAATTGCTTAAACCCCCATTGCAAATCAATGCTACTAACCCCCTTGTTAATTCTAGATTGTGGATATAGGATCCAACCCATGAGATTTTGATGAACCCAACGTGAATCAAACAACCCAATTATCACTTTTAGATGATAGAAAAGACCTTTTGGCCTTAGCCATACGGCTGCTAAATTTCCTTTTTATGTTTTTTTGATATCCTTGTAATTTTTCTATAGTTGGTATTTTAGTGCAATTGACAAAAATCTACCGCAATCGAGTGGTTTAATGCCGCAATCAATTTGAGGGTTTCACAATTCTTTTTTTTCATTATTTAGTTCTTTGTTTTCTTGTACTGTGCCGTAATTGATCGATCTATGCTGCAATTGATACCAGTTTTCCACGATCGAGCAAAGTTTGCTACAATTAATCGATCCGTGCCGCAATTTCCACCATCTTTTCCACAACAAAAAGTGCTTTACTGTAATCAGAAGAATTTAGCCTCATATGACAGAACTTTGCCACAATTGACAAAAGATTACCAAAATCAACATAATTATTGCTTATCTGATTCAAATTTACTTTTTCTATTAAAATCTTATTATTTTGTCAGTTTTTTTGCAGGATTGACCAATGACTAATGGCCAAGAGGGTAATAAGATGCATCCCAGGTGCTAGATCACTAAGAGCTACCATAAGAAGAAAAAATAACTACCATATACAACAAAGAGCCATCTTGGCCATCATAGTGGAAGATCAAAGTGAAGCTTACAATAGATATCTTGATTATATCAAAATTTTCACAACTAAGTACAAGGTCACAATTAGTCTTAACAGTCTTAACAATTCTGGAGTTGCTGGATATTCTTCAATTCTTAATTAGACGATTTCGGTAATAGTCACTTTTTTGACAGCTTATGGTGAGGAAACAGTTAACAAAGAAACATAAAAATCATTCATTTGTGTTTTAGTGCTTAAAAGGAACATTGCATGCAAACATCTTGAACCTCACATTTCCAAATTGGTGCTTATAATTGACCTAGTGGTTAAGAATTGAACAAAGGGAAACAATATTTTAAATTTGTGTATTAAAATTGAACAAGAAAATCATCATCTACTTTGGGATTAAAATTTAACACTTGTGCTTGTATGGATGATTAGCTTAAATTCACACTTGAAATTTTGGGTTTTAAGCAATTGACCTTGTATCTTGAGTCCTTGGTGTGCTTGCACAAATATGTTAAATAGAGGCAAGGGTTGTTGCACCCACTGCATAGCCACGTTGGAGGGCCAGGGCGACCATGTCTTTTCCCTTGCTGCAGTGATAGGTCTTCCCTACAGTGGGTCATCAGAGCATGAAATTTTGGTGTGGAAGCACAAAAATGTAATTTACACACGGTAGCAATGGAAAATCGGGGGTGTGTTGTTCTCGCAGGGCAGCATCTCATAACTATGAGAATTTTCAAGGTGGAAATTCTAGGAGTAGAAGTCTATGAAGACTATATGATATTTTTTGTTTTGTTTTTTGAATTTGATGAGCACAGATAGAGAAGCGGTTTTTGAGCTTGTGTTGTTTTTATTGTGGTAAAAATTTTACTGTCGGCAATATTGATAATATTGATAAAGGTGATGTTTGATTTGGCTCATTTTTAGAGAAATTACAGCTTCAGGTATAACTATTCAGTGTGATGTTGGGTATCATTTTTCAGATTTTGTTTTTTGATACCATGATTAGTTCGGTGTCACATTGCGGAGGGAGTTCTGATTTGGTAGCAATAATTTTGTTGACATGAGATGGTTCCCTCCATGTGATTGGAGATGTTTGTTATTCTGCCATGGTAGGATCTTGATTCTAGATTAGAGAATTGGCATGTTATAGGCTCTCTTGACAGGTTTTTCTCTTTAGAGCATGATGTTTTGGTTTGTGGAGATCAAGTTGTCATGTTGTGTTCCCAAGTTATGCAGATGTGTAGTGGGAGTTTTCACAATTGGTCATGGTTAGTGCTCTTGGTATCAAGTACATTGGCGGATATGCCATGGAGGTGATCTTGAAAACTAAGAGGCTTGGGTGAGGCTATAGTTCTCTTGGGTTTAGAGAACATTTGTTGAGATGGTTTCTCTTTGGAGGTTTCAGCAAGAAGACCGAGGAGCCTACACCTATGGATGGATGCGAGTTCATCATGGACCTAGAGGAGATTGTTCTTGCAAAAGAGTCACTGTGACTTGGTTTATCCTATAAGATCATTCTTACTCCCCACTCTTGGTCTACTCGGCATATTTATCTCCTTGTGCATTGGGTTTAGGAGATGGTCAAGATTGTTCCTAGTTTTTGAATGTTTTTGAGTTTGATCTTCTTGTTTAACAAGATCTTTCATCCATGGTGGTTGGATGTTGTAAACACTCTTATTTGGGGAGGTAAAGGAGATCATACTTGGCACAGCTGAGCACTCAGAGGTTTTGGTAGAAGGATGAGTTATGGTTTGCATGGGTGTCCCTTCCAAGAGTTTTTTGAGATCATCTATTATTGTTGTACTTCATTGTTTTTTTAACTATAATGTGAGATCTTTTCATCAGGACTTGGAAGATGTCATGTGAGTTTTTGCAGCAGGTTGGTTGCAGTTTACAGATCATCTCAAGTTATTATCACACCTTTTGTGTGCAGAATTGGTAAATTTGAGTCAACTTTTGGTTGACATTGCTCATGCAACATGCAAATTGCTCTATAATGGTCTTCTAGGTTTTTGCACATCAGGTTTTTGGTGTGTTTTGTTGGAAGATGATATTTTTTACATGGTGATTTGTTGTATGGGCTGGTTATGTGGACATAAATCTAGTAATGTTGTATGGTTAGTTGGATGTGATTAGCAACTAGTTGTGCTTGCTATTCCAGCTATGGTGGTTGTCTATTGATAATTTATTACCATGGGCTATACTTGCTCGGAGAATGAAATTAAACCGGTAATCCTTCTTATCAGTATATGAACAAGATGCAAACCAAAGTTTTATTTTATATCTAGCCAAGCTTGGGTGAGGTGTGTTGATGATATCCTGGATCAAGTGAATATCCCTAAGTATCCAACATGGTCAACTAAGCTCTTAAGTGAGTCACACATGTACAAATTGTTTGGATAGATGCTAGAGACCCTACTACAATCTTGTTAAATAGAGGCCAACCCGATTCTACTCTGAACAAATAGCTTATTATAGTGCAAGGAGTTGCAGAATTTTCCCCCAAGATTCCCAACATATGTGTCCTAGGGTATTGTGTTAGTGAAAGAGATCTTCACTAGCACAGAAACAATATCTGGCAACATAAAAAACATGGGGATCTACATCGTGGACCTTCGTATCCTAGTAGTGTGACACTTGTTGTGTGAGATAATGAACATCCAAGAATTGGGCCTATAACATTGTATTTTGAAGCCAAATTTTTACCTAGATTAATTTGTTTGTCCTTGTCTCAAGACTCATGCTAGATTAAAAAACACATTGCCTATTGTTCTTTCTCTATGACCAGTTTCCAAAAGCGCATGTGAAAGGATAGTAGAACTGGGAAAGTGAGAAAGTGAGAAGGTACAAAAACATGGAGAAATTAGGTCTTTGAGGTTTTTAGATTGGAGGAGTTTCCATGTGTGAAAAAACTAGAGGAGTGCAAGAAAATAGAAAGTGCGAAGGCATGCTGGTGAAAATTTAATTTTGGAATTTTGCACATACAAGGTGCAATAAAATATGAGGACTCCAAAGGGCTGAAACGTCATGCTTTGTTTGGTACTTAGCCATTTTTTTATCAGTGGATTGTTGCTAGTTTTTAGGTGAATGATGGATTTTGAAGTGTGAACTTTGAAGCGTGATGATGATGGACTGAAACCCCCCTAGGTTTTTGAATAAAAACTAATAAATCTAATAAAAAATAGCTAAAATATAAAAACCATGAGCATAAACACGAAGAAAAATACAAAACAAAGAGTTAAATCATGAAAACCTACTTTCAAATATGAAGAAAAGTACAAAATTTAGCGAACAAAGAGATAAAAAATTCATAAGGAAAAGTTGATTGCTAGAGTGCTCTTCAAAGACTTCAATCTTAGAATGACCAAAAATGACCTCTAGAGGCAATTTATAGCCAAAAATATTAATGATGTTACCATTCATTAATATGGGATTTTGTACCTTCGTAGTCAAAAATGATTGTTAGACTGCGAAAGGCCAAAATTCCACACTTCCTATACACTCTTGCAGTTCATCAGAGTGTCATTTTTTTGCATTTGCAGAGTTATACTGACCTCCAACTCTCTAAAAGTGAGAAAATACCTTAAATTGACCATAAATTGAGGAAGAACAAAGGGGACAAAAAACAAAGACTCAAAAAAAAACAAAAAGAACCAGAAAGGATACTTGGAGAGATACTCAACTATCGGGACCCTTTGCAATGGTCGCAATCTAACTCACCAAGTACCTATCCTGAGTGCAATTTAAGAATCCAAACTACCAAGAAATCCAAAAATACCAAAAATAAGGGGACTTGGGCATTAGTCCAAGGGGCTTAAATGGGGTGTCTATTGCAGGTCCACAAAAATTCTCATTCCTACTATTTCTGATAGCTCTAATGATGACTCTTATTGTTTGTCTTTATTTGGATGAATAGTATTCACACATCTTTCATTATTTTAAAGATGACACTTTTCTTGAATCAGTAACAAGGAATACTACAGCTCAAATTCACAAACTTGCTACAAGATATATCATTCTTATTGACATTCCTTATAGGTACGCTTACGATGGTCTTTTACTTCGATGCGTTAATAAAACTGACATTTCTATTACTTTACAATAAGCTCATTTAGGATCTTTTCGTGGGCATTTTGGAGGAAATTCATTGGCTAACAAGCTCCTTCCAATGGGATATTATTGGAAAACCTTAAAACAAGATTACTTTTTCTTTGTTAAATGATTTCCTGAATGCCAACATCACAATAATCTCATCCATGATCCTACACATGAAATTTTCTCTAAGGAAGCTTCATGGCATTTTAATATTTGGGGCTTGGATCCCTCATTCTTCTTAAGGACATACTTACATCATCACTGCTACTAATTACATCACTAAATGGGTAGAAGTGGTGCCTCTTCACTCCACTAAAATTGATGTATTTGAAATTTCTTCCTAGAAACTATTGCTACTCTATTTGGTATTCCATTAATTATAATATATGAGAATGGTAATCCTTTTAAAAATAGAGGAAAAAAAATCTTGAAAAAATACCATATCAAGCAATTCTTTCAGTTAGATGTATTCAATCTTTCATACTTGCATATCCTTCCTAGTAGTCAGTATCGTTAGTAGCTAAAAACATTCAGGCTTTACCCTAGGATGTTTCTAGGGGCATGGACCAACTAGTCTCTCCACGCTCTCAGAAGGAAATATCCCTCTGGGTTATTATCTCTGACACATCTCTCATTAGTCATCTCTTGGGAGGCGTAGCATATATCCCCTGTGCGATATCCTCCTCGGTTGCACTGTACACCTTGACCATAGGTCCTACCTCTTGTATATCTCCTATTTTCTCATCCTCTCCCTTATTATCATCCACCTACTCATCAGCATCATTGTCATCCTCATCTCCAACTACCTCATTGTCATGCCCAAAAATTTTGCGTCCAAAAATGCAACAACTTTTTTTTTTTTAAATAGTAATATTAATTTCAAGAGGGTCTAAGGGGAATCATGACCAAATATCAACCTCCCTTAACCCTATTCATCTACTAAAGTTATAGATGCACAAGGTGACATTTAATTATATGTTTGACTAGAATTAAATTTAGGTTAACGCTCAAAGACTAAACAAGGTGAGGTTATAAGAATTCACATGTCATCCCCTTATTTATTAATAGAGTTTGATGATGTGGAGAAAAAGATAGAGACTCCCTATTCTCAGTCTCCTGGGGGTCATTCAGAAAACCTGGTATGCTGATAGCTTAAAGTTCTTGTGTAAAAAAAAAACTAACCCCCTAGGGCTAGGAACTTCTGTAATATTATTTTTATAATAGTCAGTATACTGGCCACATATATTGACCACATAAAAATAAAATTAAGAGTCCCTAAGATTTATTTACAAACTTTAATTAGGTTCTCCCCCCTTAAATTATTTTCCAATTAAATTATTTAATTATTTTTTTAATTAATGACTAGGTTAAAACAGGCCCCGAAGAGAAATCTTATAACTTAAACATTAAGACTAGATAATCGAGTCAAGGGCTTTGATTAATTTAGGGATGAAATTTTAAATTATTCAATGGTTCAATTAGATGTTTAATAAAATAAATCCTTAAATTTCCAGATTCTTTAAAAAAAAAGGGTGAACTCCTAGGAAATAAATAATGATGTTTATTAAGTCATCTATTATGTACAATTATACCTCGTTGATAAGGATTTTCTAAAATATAAGTTCCTAAGGAAAAAAACTAATAAAGTTTCCAATAATAAATATCTTGATGATAAGAAGTATTTAATTAAATTATTAACTTCCCCAAAATTACTCAACAAGTTGTAAAAATATTTATCCTCTACAACTCTTCAAAATACATTTCATCTCATTAATCAAATACAGGTTTATCCCATTAAACACTTAAAACTAATCTCTAAATTTACAAGGAATTAATCCTTCAAAAAAAATGAACATATTATAATAAAAAGGGAGGTTACTTAAATGAAGTTTAAAAAAAAAAATCCTTTTTCCCTCTCATATGAAATCCCTAACCCTAATTCAATATTAGGGTTAGGGTTAAATATGAAGTTGACGAAAAGACTTTTTTTTTGTTTCTCTCCTTCATTTCTTCTCCTTTACAAACCCTAATTTTATTACTCCTTTTTTTGTGGTGTTGCAGGTCAACAATGGAGGATGGGTGGATGAGCAAGATTCCTCATATATATATATATATATATATATATATATTCACAACCCTAAACCCGAAAACACAAATCGCATGCGGTCTGTGTTAAACCCGCATGGATGCCTTTTATTTGTAATGGCGGCGGCGGCGTATTTTATTGTTACAGAGGGTGGCCGAAATAACACGGCAGACTATGTTTTTATTTAGGGGTGGGGCGCGGCATGGCCGACCCGTGGGTGACGCCGCCCCCACAGCCCACCACAGTCGCGGCAGTGCTGCCAACTGTGGTGGCTACGCCCACCACGGGCGTCCCCATA
>MU224586.1:225289-238750 GCA_018584345.1 Thuja plicata | reverse complement strand
CCACCCCCAAGACTACTCTTCCCTCCCAAGGGTGAGTGAGTCTTGATACTCCCATAAACAAAACGTACAAGAAGAAAAAAATGAAAAGCATTGTAACAACACCAAACATTGCAAAAACAACAAGATTCATGGCTCTCAACAAGCCCATAAACACAAAAACACTCATTTGACAAGAACACATAAGATTACAAGAGAAAGAGTAACACAAAGTCCACCAACCTATAATCCAAGCTTAAGGAAGAAATTTGTAGAAGAGCTCCCTTTTTATCCAAATCCTTCTTTCCAAGATCACCAACTCTAGCTATGTCTCTCAGTTAGAGAGTGGGTGTTCAAACTCTCCAACTTGGAGAGTTCCCTCTAAAAAGCCACTATAAAGTTCATGGGGAGAAGAAAAGTTCTCTAATTGGTCCCTCTTCCCTAAAATCTTACACCTTACCAAAAATGGAACTAAATAAGGAAGCTTCAAAATGGTGAATTATGTCTTAACACAAATAATGAATGTTGGTATATCCAAGTCAAGCCTCACAAGAGTTGATTTTCGTCCAACTTGGGAAATCAACTTTTTGGAAGGGTCACATGGTCAAATAGAGGCTATAGTAGGGTTAAAAAGGCCCTTAACTATTGGTATAACAAGTGGGCTACCTAAAAATGACCCCAACACACCCCTAGGCACTTCACAACCCCTCTAAAAGTCCACTCTAAGAGTAATTTCGAAATTCCAATGAGGTGACCACACTCCCATCTCCCAACCCAAGGTATTCATATGGGGATTCACTAATGTACTAATCTAGGTAGGTGGACAACCATTCCCAAGTTGACATGTCATGGCCTTAAGTACAAATCACAAGTGTCAAATGACACACAAAATTTACACATCACTAGGCCATGTCATATCCACTTAGGCAAAACTCACAAAGAATTAAGAAATACATTAAAATATTACACTTCCACAATCATCCAATTACATTTACGAATAAAATTAAAAAACAATGAGATCTTGTCTTTCATTAGACAGAACCTTGGCTCAAACTGAGTTCACATATCCCTTTGTTTGGTTCCTCGGATAAAATACCATGGTTTCTTACCTGCACACTCAATTCAAATATCAATAGTCTGAGAAAATAAATATACATCATAAAGAAATAAGAAATATTCAGAATTTAAGGACATCATCAACATACTAAGTTTATTACTAAAGATCACAAGATTACATAATTCTCATTTTAAGCATTTATCATAAGGTAAAATTCACGTTGCAAGAAATCAAAATTCAATATCTATATCAAATAAATCCCAATCTCATCAATAACCATAACATAATCATAATGAGTTTCCAAATCAATAGTCTCAGAATAAATGTCCATAATAGAACATAATATAGTCCATAAGGTGCATCATAAAGCATCATGTGTCCATACATCAAAATAATCAAATCTATGGCATAAAGCAGAAAGTCCATATTGTCTATAGTGCGTCAAAAGTAAAGTATCGTATGCTAAATCTATCATAAGCAAAAAACTGGAAAAGCTATGATGGGGTTCGGGGTGAGGCCTCACACTCATGCCCTACTCTAGAGTATGGACTTAGGTCTCGTATGGGGTAACCTTCTGGAAAGATGGGTTTGATACATCATGAATATCCCTATCTTGTACTATAAGTAGGATAACATAATCCTCCCCCATAAATATACTACATGGTTCCACTCCATACGCCAAAATACATGTACCAAAGGTGTAAAAAATATAGCTCCCTTAGAATCAGGAACAACCATAATAGCAACTGTACATAGTAATATATTCCTAACCAAAGGAACCTCATCAAAATCATGCATCAAAGCCCTAAGTGGAATGTAATCTTTGCATGTATGAATATGTGACTGACCCAAGAAATATATCTGATCCCTCTCAAACTCTTCCTTAGATCTATTAGTACTAATCCTCACTATTCAACCTCAAATAGGTAACCACAATATATAGCATACATCCTCTAGTGTAACCAACATCTCACCCATAGGTAGGTGAAAATGTGCATGTATCCTTGTCCCACCTCGCCTTGAAAGTCATCATGTCATGGTAAAATCTAATGTTAGGAAGATAGTATAAATAGTACGATCCTACATCTCTCAACAATTGTATTTCCTTAGGTCTAAGCCTTCAATATTGCCCTTGGAGGAATTTCATCATCTTTGTCATGGCATGTTCTCATAGGAAAGGAATCTTCTAAAATCATAGATTAATAAGGCAATATCAGTGCATCATATATATATCAATCAAGCTCAGTAAAAAATTAGAAAAATGAAAACACATGGGACTAGGTCAACATTCATACGGAGAAGGTCAAATTTCTAGGATTAGGTCAACTTCCTAGGAATGCATCAAATTTCTAGATCTTTCCTAGCCTTAATAGCATAACATCCTATCTACACCTCAGTTGTACACCTACTACGCAAAATTATAATGATAGAAAGGAAGACACAGTATGAGTATCAAGGTGTACCTCATCCAAGGGCATATCTTCCTCAATGATGCTCCTCATAACCTCCATCCTTGGTGGCTGCAACACTTGCTTCCTCAAAATCTTCTCCTTCTCCCTCCTTCACAAAAGAACAAACAAAGGTAATGTCACAAATATAATTTCAAAAGGTAATAGCTAACTTATGCTCACTTTTAGGTTAGTTACCTTTAAATTTTTCCACTAACTTTAACTAATATTTTCCTTCATTTATACCTCTCTGTATTCATTTGTTCATAACTTGAGCTCGGAATCTTTAATTTCCATAATTTTGTAGGCATTGGAATCATGATTCACATTCCTTACTATCCAAGATATTTTTGAAACATTTTGAATTTATCTTGAATGGTTTTGATAAGCATTTGTCAACAATTTGCATTTACAATTCATCGCAGTATACATGATTACCTGTTTAACCTTTCTCAAAGAAAGCTAAAATAGGGGGTCCATATAGCTACCCATGAACTTCATCAACTTACTTAGTAATCCCTAAGTGATTTATTATTTTTACTAACATGTGGTTTTGTAGGTTGCATTTACTAATGGTTTCTTGTAGGATCCATGCACTTAGGGCTTCAATATATCCTTTTCATTTACTAATTTTATCTGTACTCTATATGACATATGCATGTAGTGTCATATACTGCTAAAGTGGGTGATAAATGGATAAATCTACCATCCTAAATTATAAGCATGTGTGTGTTCTTCAATTTAACGATTGTTTAGAACATATCTTAGTGTATTTACATTATACATTTACATTCTAGGACTTGATAATTGCACTTAATGTATACCTAATTCAAATTTGGGTAATCTTCTCCCTCTAACTTGTGACAATTTGATGTAGGGCCTCATTTATAAGAATCCTCCTCTATGTTTTCTCCAATCTCAAAACTCATTTCATCTCCTAGCACATATTTCATCCCCATTTGGCCTCAAAATTCAATCCCATCATTGAAATCAACTATAGTTTTTAATCTCAAACTCAAATTAATAGTGATCCTTCCCTCAGGATCAAACAAATTCCTTGAGGACAAGGTCAATGTAATTCATCCTTTTCCTAGGGGATTGATCCCAGATTTAGGGCCTGAGTTAATCCTTATATATTTCAAAGGTTTCTATATCTATGGTCAGTTGTTTAATTATAACTCCTGAAATCACTATAAAAGAAACCTAATTTCTTAATTTTTCCATAATGAGATCAAGTGCAAGGTGAAAACCCCAATTTGAATACAACAGAAAATTGCAAGGTAGAAGCCCTAGTTTGATGATATCCATTGAGGCAAGGGTTGTATATTGAAGACTTCTTTCAAGATTTCACATAAAACATCTACATTTCCAATCAAACATTTCAAGATATCATTCTCTACATCATGGAGTTTCAAATATATTGTGAGGATGGATAGGTGTACTTTTTCCTTTGGGGGCTTGGTATGATTTCCTTATTATTTTCATATCTTTGCATTGATACTTCATAGTTTATATGTTTACATTTACATGCATTCAATCAAATATTGTTTTCATTTACATGCTAATTTTTCACTCTATCACACATAGGGTTAGATCTAGGCATTTTTTTTGAAATTCTACCTCATTAACATTCTAGACATACTCTAGATTGACAAGTTCATTAAAATTTACATATTATAACGAATATCTATGGAGGTGGGAATCACCAAAATTGAGGGTTGAATAAGGAAAAACCCTATATATCCACCCACACACACACTTTCCAGATTTGCAGGTCACATAAGTGCAAAATTAGGTACAGATCAAGAAACAAGGCATTCAAATTGTTCCAGATCGAAGACTCTAGAAAATACCAACTTGGGTCAGCCTTATTTGGAAGACTAAGTTGACTTAAGTTGACCTTGTCATTTTCTAGATTAGAAAGTTCCAGTGTTGACTATATTAGATTCTGGGTTGCTAGGTCTAAAAAATAGTAGAATCCATGGTTCTAACAGTAAAAAAATTTAGGTTCAAAGTGCATCTTTCACTTCCCTTTTTAGGTGCACATATCCCTATCTCTAATTAATTTTGTTTACTTTCATAGATCAAATTTTTCATTTCATATTTACATATCTTTTACAATTTCTATTAGACTCAACTAAATCCAACCCTATAAAGCATAGGTCTCAAATTGGCATCTGTACTCACTAGGTTGTGTTACCAGATCTATCTTTTAGGCAAGGTTTTTTTATTACAATGTATAATAGTCATCCACAATTTGTTGAGTGATCTATATCATAGCATTTCTCACCATTTTCTGTTATAAAGAGACAATGCTTAGAATCAAATTGTATCAAAGAGGGGTAAAATATAGACACTCACAATTGGTTAACACCCACAGTGTCATTTTCACATTGTGATTGAAACGACATTTCCACTCTAATTATTCTTATATGTTGTGCATATTATATTTATCATATGTCAACATTGTGACTTTCATCATTATTTAAACATTGAAATTTATTTAATTAATTATTAACATTAATCTTGATTTGCATCATAACCTTGTTTTGATTTGACCTATTTAATCATGTTCAAAATCAATATCAAAATCACCAAAATCAATTCAAACCATTTTTAATATCATCAAAAATCTTTCAAAACCTTATCAAAAGCGTCAAAATTAATTCACTTCCTTATCAAAATCAACTAATTTTCTCTTTTTAGTGGTAAATAACTCATAAATTACACTAAACCCTAACCATTGCTAAATAAATGTTATTTATTTATCTCTTTTCCATAAGTTTCACAATTAATTAATTAAATATTAATTAATTGGCTAATACATGATTTATGGAATTTATTAATTCCTAAAATTCAAATTGCAAATTTGTGGGAACAAATGAATTTTCAAATTCAAAAATTCCCTTCCTTTTGCACATGGGATTCAATCCCTACTAATTATCCTCCACCTCCTACTTTCTAGACACCACCTTTTCCTCTTCCCTTTTCCCACAAATTTATCCTACCCCTTTCCCTTCCAGTTCCCCTTAATTTATGCATACTACCAAAATGATACTCTTCCAATTGTCATAATGTGTCATAATATGACATTTTCTAATTGTAACTCCTAAATTATGACATCTTCCCAATTGTGCATCCACTTGCTAATTTGATGGTTTTCCCTCAAATATCTATAAATTAAAGCATTTTCTCTCAATTTTTTACTAACCACTATCTTTCAAAGCATCTCTTTATCATTCCATTTTGCTTTCATGGTTAAGAGTATTTTTCATGGGAGGTGCATATAAACTCTTGGAGAAGAAAGAAAGGACATTGAAGTCCAATTGAGGGAGTTTTTTGTTGAATTTGATTACAATATTTTATTCTCTTTCTTCAATTTCCTTTTTGTTTACGATAGGTTTAGTTTTGTATGCTTTTGGAATTTAGTGGTTTTTCTAGCATGTAGATTTGTTTTTTTTCCCTTCCTACACGTCTAGGTATGACTAGATTTGGATTGATTAATGTCATAAATTTTTTATATGATTTCATGTGTAGATGAAGCTCAACATGATTTTGACAACAACAAGTTTCATGTACCTTATTTATGCGTATAAAGAAAGGATGAAATCTCTCAAACATCCTTTGACAAATCCTGACATCTGGATATTATTGCTTGAATGTTTCAAACAATTCACTTTGTGTTGTATCTATAAAACATTTTGGATGTGAAATTTTTGTACGATCTTCATCTATGATTTGTATAGTGTCCCTTCAATTGGAAGAATCACGAGAGTGGTTGGCCCAATATTCAATGACCTATATTTTTACATATTTATAAATTCTATCTTTTCGAGGAAGCCTACAAAGATTTACCCAATTCTTTTCAATATTTTCATCTAACACATTTCTCCTCCTAATATATCATTGAAAAATTCTTCTAGATACATTCCATAATTGAGAAATTATATGAACTTGTTTTCATTGGGACAATTTCTTACTAGTAACCATAGTCATCAGTGCTCTATGTACATAACTTAAATAAACACCTCTACTTGTGCTATCAATACAATTCAATGCTTCTTTCAAATTTTCAATTATTTTTTCTTTTACATTTGCTAAATTTTTCATATTATCAACATCCAACAACTTCAAAAGAAAATTTATCTTTTCCTCAATAACCTAGCAAATAATTATGCAATTCAAAACATTGATTTATTTTCAAAATAATCATCCAATTTTTCTAAATTTTATTTCAATGTGCTTTAAGGTATCACATCTTTAGAAGAAATTTTATTGAAAATGGAATCTTCTGTTGGGATTAATGGGAAGTATGTACTGAGAGGGGAGGGGTGAATCATTACCTCTAAAACTTTTTGTATCCTTTTATCAATTGACCTTTGTAATCAATTGTATATCCATTCAATCGAATTTATACTATCTTGATGTGAGTTATATCAATTCATAACATTAACATACATGTGAACATTCATAGAAACATTAATGAAAGTAATTTGACACATAACACAAGATATGATATCACAGAAAAATCCTGTTAGGAAGTAAAAAACTACGATGGGGATGGCACCCACAAAATCTTCACTATCTACAGATTGGAAGGGGTCGGTTAAGACTTACAATTTTGATCACTTTTGATGATCTACCCTGTTAAGAGTATCGATGGAGACCTGTTAAATTCTATTCCATTAGGAGATTTAGCAACACTATTGAGTGTGCACTCGGTTAAGAGATTTGTTGTTGGACTATTAAATCCACCTTCCTTGAAAGGATTTTTACACTTTTCTCCACTTGTTAGAATGATATCAAATTACATATTGACCTGGTAAATGCAATCTCATATTACTAATACAGATCCAATTTAGTTTACATGAAAAATATTATCACCTAATTGTGATTGAATAATACCTCTGATTCTCGGTATGCTCTGTTCTTGGTTCTGATAACCAAATTCACCTTTTGCTTTTCCTGTTCTTGAAACTCTCAATCTGATCCATAGATGTGCTCATTAGCTTCATTCATATTCTCCTCTCTATTCACATCATTAATTTATGAATGATTTCATAATCTATTTATAGATGGATTGACTTCATCAAGTTTCGAGAAAAATAATGTTAACTCTAAGATCAGGTTTACAACTTATACCTAGATCTCCTAGTCTATGTGTTTTAAATTAGTTAGACTGATTAAAACACTTACATTCATGTATCTTGTCCCTAAATAAATGGATTTAAAACATATAAATATCATATATATAGAATACACTTGCTTTATCTGACGTGGAAGTCAGATCCACTTTTTGTGAGCTGCAACTGACTTTCAGTCATCCTTGACCGTCCTTCAGTTTTGTTGTGTTAGTTTCTCTTTGAATGTCTTGTCGGTCTTCACTGTATCTTGCATGTCGGGTTCCTCTTTGTCTTTCAGTCTTTGTAATTTTGGTTTACACACTAAGTTGTTTCGTTGGTTCTCTTTGCACTTAGCTATCTTTTGTGATCTCTTGATATATGATCTTCGGTTTGCTCAGTCTTGTCTTTCAGTGTATGCTTACCGAAAGTGTTGTTTGCATACTAATGGAAAATTAATTTCATCAATCTCCCCCTTTGACATTAGTATAAAAAATTGATATGTATAAAATACTAACAAAATGTTAAGTATATACAACATATATAATCCTTAGTCATTTAATGACTCCCTCTATGTATATGTTAGTATATCTGTACATATGATATCTTTCCTTCTACATATCATCTTCCATATGAATATACATATAAATTTTTTCCATTTGCCTATCTGAATGAATGATTGAACAAATATCATTTTCTCTTTTTGTATTTTGTACTCATTGTTAGTAATAACTGAAGGGGGGGGGGGTGAATCAGTGGCCTTAAAAATTAATTCTTAAATCAACCCTTAAAACTTATAACCACAAATTATGCCTCTAGTTATCTTTTTTCCTACAAGATGAATGCCTTGAAATACTTATAACAATTTACTACTTGTTGAAATGCTTTGTAAATCCTTCTTATGTATGTTTATCGATAAGCAGTCTTGTATTTATTGAAACACAGTAAATATGCAGAGTATACCAATCAATCCAAAATTGCATATGTGAAATGTAAAATAGTAAAGTAATGAAACATAAACATAAAACACATGGATTTTTAATGTGGAAACCCTGTTAAGGGAAAAACCACTGGGACCGGAACCCCAAATTTTCACTCTTCTGAAGTGAGCTCTATTAGGAGCCAACCCTGTTAAAGGTTACAAACACACTGTTAGGTGTGACCTTGTTAGAGGATTTAAAATATAGTTTGTCACCTAGTATCTGGCATCTAATGCTACCATCCTTGATTAAACACTCACTTTACCTATCAATAGGTATCAGACATATCCAATGCTACTTTCTATGATCAAACTTTTTGATACTCCTTGGGATGTATCTCAATTAAAAAAGACTTTTATGTCCTGCTCAGTTAAGAGACTTGATGCTTCAATGGTTAAACTAAAAAATTAATGATCTGTTCACATATACAACTTGAATTGCATATTTTCAGAACTATTGTAAGTGTGTTACCTCTCTGATCGATATAATCAATTCTATACATTTTTTCCACATTGTTGTTCTTTGTGTTGTTGTCTCACTGTTCGTCAGTGTCTACAAAATCTAGCTCTTTCCTCAGCTTTTTGATCAGGTCTGAATGAAGACTTTCTTCTCCTTTATAATCTCTTTATCATCTTTCCTCTTCTCTATTTTTCACCCCACACAATTCGTAATGAATTGGGTTTGTCTCTTTAAGACATGATTCACTGTTTCTTATCTTTCTTGATTCTTGGCGTGATCCACAACTCTCACCAATTAGATTTAAAGAAAACTCCAGTTTTATCTCATAGAGATCTTCTTGCCAACTGGACAAAGTGGCTTTAAATCCATTACTTATCCTTAGCTTTATCTGGTCAAATAAAATAATGATAAGTATTAGTTAAGTCTATTTATAGCTCTTGACAACTAAGCATTTTGTCATTTTTGAACTCTCTGTTCTGTTGGTCAACACTTCAGTTAGTCATCAGTGATAAATAATTGTTCCTTTGGTGTGAATTCAATTTTCATTGGGATCTCTGTCCTTGTCTTTTCCATCGGGCAACATTGTAATTCTGTCCGTCAGGTTACATTGTGCCTTGCTCGTCGGGAAACACTATGACTTTGCTCATCGGAAATGTTGTGCATTTCTTCGTTGGGTAACACTGTGACTTTTCTCTTTTACTCTATCCATTGGTGTGTACTCCATCGGGTTATGTAGTCACTTTGTGAACACTTGACTTATATGCATTATTGATAGCATAGCCTTTGATTCATCGGTTCTCTGAAGTCTTTGGCAGTATGTCCCGACCATACAAATTATATCAAGTTCACATCAATGACAATACAATACATTAACTGATTTAATACCTTGCATGATCATCAACTTAACATCTTCAAACATTCAATCAGTTACATGTCATCACTCATATTATTTTTCCCCTTTTTTATATTAAGCGAAACGGTCTTTACCTTATAGTTTATCAAAAATGTGGGAGTGTGAAGACTTCATGTCTTCCATCATTTTATCCCTTTTTTTTAGGCTCTCCAGATTCATGTGCTCAAGTGTGATCTTTGGTTGCATGTCATAGAGGCTTTCAGCTACATACATCTTGAGAGCTGCTATCATTTGCCTTGCTAAACTGATATGCTATTGGAGCAGTGTAAATTTTGATAGAAGTTGAGCTTGGAGCTCGATTAATTCTTCCCAAAAGTGTGTTTCTTCCTCCCATAGTTCCTACCTTAACCTTTTTATCTCAATTATCTTCTCATAATGTAGTTTAACTGCATTGTCTCGATCAGTGGTTAAGCTTTATGCACTACTTTCTAGATCTATATCCATCTTTGCAATGTTGTCAATATTTTATTTAGTGAACTTTTCTATTGTGCTCAATTTTTGAATTAAGGCTATAGCTTCAGATATTATTGGGTCTAATTGAATGATGAATTCTTATAGATTTACCTTATTTACTGCCACTTCTTGGCTGATGTTCTCATTGAGATTTTGTTGGTACTTCATCTCAGCTCTCTCCTCTATTTCCTTCTCAGCATCAATATTTTGAGTTTTTATTGCTTTGGTTAGAGTAGCTAATTGGTCTAGTATAGGCTTGTTCTAATCAATATCAACAACTGGTACAATTTGGTGCAAAATGTCCCATGTTATCTCTAGTATCATGGAGTCCCTGTGCTATTTCTTTAGCTTCTCCTACAATGCCTTTCTTTGGCATATTTCTCCATATTCTTGTAATGCTTCAAATTCAAGTGTAGATGGGTCACACTTTGGTATTTCAACGAGTTCATCCAAGGTGAACTCTAACTTGTTCTTCTTTGATTTATTCTTCTTCTTCTGTGAATCACTAGAATGTAAGACCATTGCCAATTTCTTAGCTTTCTCTATTGTGCTTGATGAAGTGACCTATTGTGCTTCTTTTTGCTGCTTGGCATCAGTTTCAGCTTGTCGAGTGTGAGAAGACGTCTCCACATTCACCTTCACATTGTCAGTAGCATGCTTGTTGGTTTCCTCAGGAGTACAATCTTTAGGTTTTTCTCCTTCATTGGTGTCCTTAGCTTCATTAGTCTTTGATTTTGCATTCTTATCTATTGTTTCTACATCCTTTTCTTTATCTCCTACAATAACCTTATAAGTATCGGTTACATCTTTAGTATCTCTGATGTCTTGTTGACCATCGGTGTTGTCTTTGTTTTCTTCTTCCCCTACATCCTTGGGAGTATCCTTCTCAGGTGACTTGCTTGATTCTTTCAGGATATTGATAGCTTGTATCAATGTTGGCATGTTTCCTGGAATATTCACTTGTGCAATATCAACTGTTGTGTCCTGCTCATCGGTTTTGTCCTTTACAATAGTGACATCTTCATCTTTATTCACTTCCTCTACTGGGTCATCAGTAATTTCAATGACATTAGCATCCACAATGTTGTCATTTATGGTGTCTATCCATGATTCATCTGCAACATTTGTAGTCTTGTTGCCGGTTGTATCATCTTCTTCTTTATCTAACTCAATAGATGTGTCATCTTGAGTTGCCTTGTAAACATCTTGTTGTTGAAGGTATTTGTCAGAGCTATCATCCTAAGTAGGTCTATTCATTATTTTACACAATTTCTTGTTGCTATCCTTATCAAGCTCCATAAGATTTCCTTCAAGAAATTTATATGCTCTCAGCGTTGGTGAGAACTCCTTTTTGTACTTCTCCATCATTTCATCTATTTCTACCTTCTTTTATTCAGGTGGCATCAGAGAAACAAGTACTCTCTCTCTTATCTCTTTTTCATTTTTCAAAGAAAATGTCCAACAGGAGTATAGTCTATCCAAGAGTTCCCTTGGTACATGAATTCCTTCTAACTAAATTGGTACATATTTAAACTTGTACATTTGAGCTATGATGGCGTCCTCTAATTTATTTTGATCTTCTGGTTCTAATTTCAACCATCTTCTGATCTTTGAATCTGACATAGATCCAGAGTTTGCAATATATTTGCATATGTCATCAATAGATTTAGGAGGTGTTACCTTGACACTTTTTGCTTCTACAACTTCATCCTTCTCGGTGTCTTCTATATCCTCTTGAGTTCTATTGAATTTTATTCCTCTTTTGTTTTTCCATATCTTTGATGCGGCAACTTTCCTTTTGTATGTCCCGACCTTTACTTTATTTAAAGGTGAAGGAGTAGAATCCTTTGATGTTTCTCTTCTTGTCCTAGAAGTAGCTATTGTCCTTGGCCTTTTTTTTGGTGGAGGAGGTTGTGAATCTGACTTTATTTCCTCGGAGTCATCCTTTCCTTCATCTTTACTGATAGATAAATGTTCTTTGGTTTCTTCCTCCTGTTCAACTTCTTCATCTTGTTCAGCTTCTTCCTTGGTTGCTGATAGTATCTTCTTGAGATTCTTCACCATCTTGTCTTTCTTCCTGAAAATTTTCTTAAAACTAGGCCAAATTTTATTCTTATCTTGGCCTCTTCATATGTTCCAAATTTGAGTTGTCTCTTATCCAATGGTTCATTGATCAAGGCATCAATTGCCTTAGTTGCAAGATCAATGTTGATCCTATACTATAACTTTTTCTTACTATCAACACCCAACAACTTCAAAACAAAAGTCATTTCTCTTTTCCTGAATAACCTAGCAAATAATTGTGCTATTCCAAACATAGATTTATTTTCAAAATAATAATCTAATTAAATTAAATATTATTTCAATGTGCTTTTACGTATCACATTTTCAAAAGAAATTTTATTGAAAAGGGAATCTTCATCCATCTCCACCAAATTTCCATAAAAGAAAAAAATATTTTCTAAATTGAATAGTACCAATTTCATTCATTACTTGAGTTGTATCTTCTTGAACATGAACATGTTGTTCTTGAACATCATCAGGATTCTCTTGACTACATTTTGGATGACCTTTCATTTTATCATTCCTTTTTGAGTTTGAAAGCCTTGGTCTATTCCTTCTATTCTCCATTCTATAAACTCTTTAGATTGAGTTTCAATTCACCTACACACAGAATAACACATATACCTAATAAAAAACACATATGTAATATTAAAAATTCACACACATTACTATTTTTAATTTTTTTTAAATAATATAAAATATAATAAAAAATAATAAAGAAATCAACTTGTAAAAGGTCGAAGCCTTTTTCCTAATTTGACTAAAAACGTAGCCCCTCATCAAAAAAAGTTGATTTTCTCCAAAAAAATATTGTAAAATATTTGATTTTATGCAAAATATCAATTAAATAATTTATAGTATGAGTTTGTTTTTCCCCAATTAAAAAAACCTATTATACCAGACTTCAGTATAATATCATACACATAATAGTAATATAATAATTTAGTTTATTATATATTATAATATATTAATTATATTTTAATATAGTATG
>MU224586.1:194190-209848 GCA_018584345.1 Thuja plicata | reverse complement strand
TATATATATATATATAATGCACGAGTGATTTTTTTCTTCAATTTGATGACTAAATCAGACTAAAAATTAAACACAAACAAAGCAGACCAATGAATAGTTTTTCTGTAAAGAGGTTTGCCAACTGTGTGAAGAGGTTTGGCAGTTTGGAAAAAATTGTGTTGTGGTTTTTTTGGTAGTTTTTGATGTGAGACAAGTTTTCCGACATAAAAGTACAAGGGCAGCCCACAATTAAAAACCTATCAGTTAATTATTATACATTTTTGGGTGTGTATAATTTAGTGTTTATATGTTAATTCTTTTACTAATTGTTAGATTGATCACAAGTATGAGTGCATGTAAATGACTATTAAAAATTATATCCACAAACACTTTGATATATATGATTATGGTATACATGCATAAAGATGTAAAATGCTAAGTAGAATAAGTACCTAAAACTAAATAAGTCGTCAAACAAATAATACTTTCTATTTATGACTGAAATGACATTATCAATTACAATAACATTATAATTTTAAGTTTTTGTACAGATTTAATATTTTGGTTATCTGATAGAAAATAGGATGGTAAAAAAGATTATTTTGATTAGAAAAAGCAGCCAAGACAAGGGGCCTGACCCGAACAGATATAGCTAGCATGAAAAGTGCAGACTACTAGTAGACAACCAGTACAGCATAGGGGTCGAAACACCCTCACCCAATACCCTTTTTCAGCATAAAAAACCAAAAAATAAAACTAACATGCCCCAACTCCATCATGGAGCTGGTAACCAGCCTGCACACCCTAACAGACCCCAACATCACCTTGGAGTTGGTAACGAGTCTATGCAAGTAAGTATCTAAGTACTTGAAATTAAAGAAGGAATAATAATTAGCAGTAAAATAGGAATTAAAACTAAACTAGTAGTAAGAGTAAATCCTTACAGACTCCAGCTTCACCTTGAAACTGGTAACTAGTTTGTGAAAGTAAAAAACATAAAAGTAGAGATTACTTTTAGTATGCATGGAGTTAAGTCTAAACCCATCGTAATAGTTCATCAGAGTCATAGTAAAACCCTCAATGGCTAGCGAACAAAAAACAAAGACAAAGCAAAGCATGGAAAAAGAGGAGGTTAATTGGGGTTTTTACCCCCATTTTCTAACAGCAGCTTAAGCCAATACTCTACAAGGAATTGGAACAAATTCTCATTCTTGTGTTCTTCCTCCTGAGAAGACCCCTTTGGCATTTGCAGGAGTTGGAGAGTGGTAGCCGCCAAGTGCATAACTTTCACTGTGAACCCAGCAACTTTGTTGAAGCTTTAATTCAGGTTCTTAATTTCGTCATTGACCACCTCCAGATCTATTTTAGAAACTGATTCTAGGGAGGAAGCATGAAGAGTTTTAATCACCTTCTAGATATGGGCAATTTCATTCTCCATGGCCCGAATTCTCTTAGTCATCCTATCCTTAACCTCTGGGAATCCACTTTTGGTTTTCACCTCTCTCTTGGGCTCTTCCACCTCCACTCGAGGGTTCACAGATAGAAGGGAAGTGCTCTACGAGTCCACGTTCATATCTTTGGGAATCTTCCCCTTGGATAGGTCCATGATAGGCATAGTGAAGCTGGCCAAGACTTGGGGAGAATCGAGGCTTTTTTTGTCCCCACCCAGAACTTGAGGGACTTTGCCTTTTTCTTTTTCCTTAATTTTTCTTTTTTTCCCTTTTTATTGTTTCCACTGGTGCTGCTTTTTTTAGCCTCCTTCTTCGAATCTTTTGTTTCCTCCTCCTCTTCAACGTACCATTTCCTAACTACTTTCTTCTTGAAATGATTTTTGGCGATTCTATGGGACATCCATCTTTTCTCAGTATCTTCCTCATCCTCCTCAGACTCAATGGTGATTTGGGTGCCACCCGTGAACCCAACATTGATATTTTTATCTGGGGTTTTGGATGAAGATGAGGGGCTAGGAGTGCGCGTCGCTTCCATAGTGCCCTTAGGCATGGTAAAACCCTGTAGACACACAATTCTGGGGGGACAAAGGGCGAGGTGGAAATTATAGAGGCGGAGGATAAGCCCTTGGTGGAGGATACAATAATTTTTCTTGGCTTTTAACTTTTCTCTAACATCTAAAATCGAGGTTTGAAGAGAGTGCAGAAGGTAGAACAAGAAGGATATAGTATCATTGTACCTAAAGTGATTAAGTAGGGGAAAGTGGTAGTTGTAGCAGGTGCCGAAGCGGCCTTCCAAGGTAATGTACTTCATGAGAATGAGGCAAACATCATTCCATGGGCTAGGTAAGTCCTCCCTTTTAAATCCTCCATGGATTGGAACTGGAATTTCAGTTTTTTTGAACAATCTCGCCTTTCCAGTGTTGTCATGGATCTTTGTAATCTTTTTCCACTTTTTTCCCTCTATGGAGAGCCCCGTGGCCTGAGCAATAACTTCTTCATTAACCTCAAAGGTATTGTCATTTATAGTAACTTTGCGCTCTGACCAAGTTTTAACCAGCTGCATGGAGATTATTTCATCACACCCTCCCATAGCTTCCATGTATGGGTAAAACCCACCTTCCTTCAGATAGGTTATCGCACACTAGTTTTTGAGAAACCTGACATCAATTCTAGAGGGTTCCACCCTCACCATATCGCCGCCCATATCAGAGCTATACTCGAGATTAATCTCAATCTGTATCTCCACTGACATAACACCTTTCGCACCACCACCAAACACTCTCCAAACTAGCATCTTGTGGACACTATCAACCCAGAACCAAAGGATAGAATTACAGAGGATGAAAAAATAGAAGGGAATAAAATCCATCTTTTTGAAATGACGAGTACCAGTCACAAGATTAGCCAGATTAATTGTAGAGTTTTCACGTATCTTGTAATGATTACTTTCCTCATAATTAATGCACCACCTAGCCCTATCTATCATGTCCAGCACATCCTGCCTCGTGTTATTCTCCATGTTAGTTCAAATTTTGAAAAGGCCCGTACTTTTCCCTAAATTGGAGTAAATAGCCTATCTTTTCAAGCTTCTAAAAATATTAAAAGCCTTTCCCATCACTTTTTGAAAATTTGAATTATGCCCAATCCTCATGATTCTATCCACCACCTCATCTATCCAATCATATTCAAGCTTGTACTTCATAGGTTAAGTATTTTCTTTTTCGACAAGCAAAGCAGTTTGCTTGGAAAGGGAGCCCATGTTCCTTCAGCATCTAAGACCATGTTGATTGAGCCTCGTGGTTGCCATCTTGTCAGCCACCACATTTCCTTCCCATAAAATGTGTTGTAATTTAAACTCATCAAATCTGGGGATAAGCGACCAGATGTCCTGCAACAGATAGGACAATTTCCAGCCAGCTTTAAAGTTTCCTTTAACCATCTCAATAATGATTTTGGAATCCCCCTCTATAACCAGTCATTTAACTCCCAAGGTAATCGCCACCTTTAGGCCCCATAAAAGGGTAGAGATTTCTTCCATGTTATTAGACCCCATGCCAAGGTTTATTGCATAGGAAATGATCATCTTTCCATTATTGTCATAGAGGATACCCCCACCCACAGCATAGCCATCTGAAGTGGTTCCGTCAAAGTTTAGTTTTGTGAAATTTTCCTCTAGGGGGAACCATTTGGTATTCAGTCTAGCCACAACCTTGGAGCAGTCAAACTTATAGAAGGAGGGAGGTAATTGCCGATCCTTAGCAATCAAATAGTCAATACTCCTGGGAGGGAGGTGGGAGGTTTCCATTGGCAGGAAGAAAGGTTTTCCTTCAGCAGATTCACAGTTAGACGTGTCATCATCTCAGCATCATTTTCCTCCCCTCTGAAGATCTGGTTGTTCCTTTCCTTCCAAAGGCTCCAATAGATATGCGGTGGTAACAATCTCCAAAGGATTTTGATAAGCGGGTTCTTCCCAAGGTTTCCCCAGTTGCAGACAAATTGGTCCAATTCCTCCATGAAGACCCAATCTAGTCTCATAATACCCATAATTTTGGTCCAAACCAGGGTCGCGTAAGGACAATGGATGAGAATGTGGTTAATAGATTATGAGTGAGTTTTACAAAGAGAACATCTATTAACTAATTGTATCCCCATTTTCTAGAGATTATCAAGTGTAAGAATTTTACCATGAAGGGCAGTCTACCAGAAGAAATTGATTTTGGGGATTAATTAGGGAGTCTAGACTTTCCCCCACCTTTTTTCATCCACCATAATCTTCAGATTGATTAGATAAGAAGACTTCACCATTATTTCCCCAGAGTTTTTATGACACCAAATGGCTTTATCTTTGCTCTAGGAAATAGGAATTCTAATGCCTTCAAGGAGCTTCTGGATTTCTTCTATATAAGGCGGGACTTGTATCTAGTCCTGGAAAGCATCAGCGAGAGCTTTCCAATTCTTACGTTGGGAGATGTAATTGCTGACTTTACCTCCAAAGTGGGAGATCAATCTATCCTTGAGAGTACCAAACTTTGTCTGTCCCAGTGGTTTTTCCCCCACCCACCAATCATCCCAGAAACTGATGTGAGTGCCACTACTGACCAGCCATTTTAGACCTTTGAGAAGACTTCCTTTTCTTTTATAGATGAAATTCCATATTCTTGAGCCAGAGGGAATATTTTTCTCATAGAGGAATTGGTCATTGTAGAAATATTTTGCCTTCATAATCCTGCACCATCCAACGGTTCCTCTAAAAAATATGTTAAGGACTCCTAATTTATTTGTTTGTATGAAAGTACTTTCAAATAATGAGTTAATTGATGAAAAGGTGATATGCATTGATGAAAATAGGATTCTACCTATTTGATAGAAATCATCAAACAAATGCCCAAACCCTAGCCAATATCCTTAATTCATATGTCAAAAGGAGGAATGAAAGTGATATATGACAGTAGCTTCATAGGTTTAATATCCACCAATCCCCATTCACTGCATTGATTGGTGATGAAATGATGAGGGTGATGATAGAAAAAATGATATTTTTTAAATGAGCACGTACCCAATTCTCTTCCATGGGGACCAAACCAAATTAAAATCTCCTGCCTCCACCTTATACTAATAGATCTTTTGCCCTATCATTCTTACATTTCGTGAAGGATGTTCTGTCAAAAAGACAAGATATACAAGGAGTATGCTTTATCATCTCACAAAATCCACATTCGTTATGCTTTGATGGTCGTAAATACTTTGAACTAAATTTTTTTATATCCTGTAGTCGTGGTAGGCATTTCACAGCATGTCAAGTGACATGTCTTTATGTTTTTTTTTTGTTTTTTGTTTTTAATTATGATAAATCATGTACATATATATTATTGATATATTCAAAGAAATGTACATATATTATTGATACATTGAATATATTATTGATATATTCAACTCCAAATTGACAACCCTCAATTTTATATATGATGGATTGAGACCAACCAATTGTGCATGTGTCAGTTACAACTTTGGAGACTTGAAAAGTCAGTTTATCTTTTTGGTTGTCATTATAATTGGAAAAGACTCTTCCTCCTTGTATATTATAAATATCATCTGGATGTTTTTATTTTTTAAGTTCAATTTTTGTGGGTATGTTTTGACATTTATGTAGACATAATTTTGAGTTCATATTACAAAAAGGAACTAAAACATGTTTGTGCCATATCTTTTATATTGTTGCACCATCTATCATTTATTGACATGCTCTTAGACATGCCTTCTAGGCATTCATATATTCATTGGCTCCATCTTGAAATTTGCATGGTAGCATTCCACATTGTATGACACCACTCTCTAGTATATCGAAAAAAAATATGAATGAGTTATCATATCCAAAATAAGACATTTCTGCCAGTATTGGCTTCCTCTTTTAAGTTGCATAATAGTTTTGTACATTCTATGATATAACCCTTGAATATATCAATGCCACATGTGAAAGATGCACCTTGATACCACAATTTTTTCTAGTTATTTAGTCAAATATGTCATTATTTGAAAGTCTTGGCCATTAAATAAATCATCATCCTTTCACCTCTTCTTTACCTTGTCCAATTTCTATCAGAAAAAAAAACTATCTAAATTTTTTTTATTGAAATGAAAACACATTCATCAACTTAGTATCAAGATGAAGTGGAACATTTGCTTCAAATCTACTTGAAATCATAAAATACGTACAAACACTTAAATTTTTTAAAATGACACATTGTCGTCCTCAGCTTGCAGTTCTAACTTGGGTAGTGAGGTTATGGAGTTCAACATTTTGTCCTTGTAGTGTATTCTTTCAGTTTCTATAGTTCAAATATCATTTCAGATTGGTAGTTAGCAGTTGTTCAATTTCCTTTGTATTTTGTATCTTATTCAATTTAATTGTATTATTATCTTTTACTTATTACATTTGTTTCCTTGATCCCCTAGCACATCAAAGTGCTACTAAAAATGAGGTGGCACAAGGGAAGGTCTATCCTTCAAGATTTTAATTGGTCTTGAGCTTGGTTAAATAATTTATTGTGATAGCAGAATAGACAATATCGATGTAATAATCAATATGTGATTAATTTTCTCAAGTTATTTTTAGATGTATACAAGTCTATAACTTACTCTCACCAAAATTTTTGATTTGGGACAATAGGTAATGAAGCTCATACACACGAAAGATAGGGCCAAGAGAAATGATTATGCTCTTAACACAATTGTAAGAAATCTTAATGAAATAAGTGATTAAAAAATTTAAGATATCAATGGAATGATTACCTGGATCTATATATCCAAATCATAAATAAAGATCATGTTACTTTGGTTTCACCAAAATGAAATATGGTGCAATAGGGTATGTAGTCTAATCACACAAACTAGATAGTGAACCAAAACCCATTCCACTTATTTTCATTTGGGGGATCGATACTTGATTCAACTTCTAGCTAATCAAGGTAGACAAGAACTAAATTCAAATTGGTTTGAAATGATGCACTCCCCTTATTGATTTATTGATTTGTTATGATGTCAAATATGACTAGGTAAAGGACATGTTATTGAGTAAAAATAAACATGAATAAAAAACTATAGGTGTAGACTCTTAAAATTGTCCCCATGCATAATGAAATAAATGTTTATTTATTTAATTATTTTATTAAAGTTTCTCTATTATTAAATAGATATTTATTATTTATTTAATTAATTCATTATCCTTTTTTGTATTAATTAAATAAATATTTTACTTATTTATTTAATTTAATAGCCTTTTATATCATATGATTAAATAAATATTCATTTACTTAATTATTCACTTTCCACTCCTCTTTCTACTATTTGTTAAATAAATACATTTATTTATTTAATTAATTCATTATCCTTGTATTTCTATTTCCCACCAATCGCCCCCCTCACATGGATCAACTCCCAAATTTATAGACATGTAAAAAGTGACATTTCTCTCTGCATATGACTTTTCCACTCTTCAAATCTCTTGACATGTCTAGATTCAATGCACCTTGTGATGTCATATTAAAAGTTAGTATCCTCTACTTTCCACTCCATCTCATTCCTCAATTTGCATCAACCTCTCAATATCCTTTAATCCCATTATCCCTCATATTATTCTCACCTACTCTCTAATCTTAGCCATTCATTCTACTGCCTCTTAATCTTAGACACTGATTTTCATTAGGACTTAAATATTAAAAAAAAAACATTTTCTCCTCTCATTTGAACACCTATGTTTTTGTTTAATTATTTTGTAATCTTATAGCTATTGTGATCTTGCATACTTGTGAACTTAATTATTTTTTCTATCACCATTATCATATTCATACTTCCGTCATCGTACATCAATAAACCACACTTCATTATTTTATGGCATCTTCTACATGCTCTTACTAATCTGATAGCAACCCATTTCAATACAAGATCTTAAAGGTTAGGAGGACAATGGTTATAATATTTTTTAGCATTTTAGACCTAGATTTTTTTGTTGGACTTGATTAGGTTTTTAGGTAGATTGACAATTTCCATAATCATCAATAGGTTTGATAAAAAAATATAGAACATAGATCTAGAAAGGGGATTTATGCAGGATCCCGTCACTAAACTTTAGGCTCAAAATGGTAGGACTAATTTACTAATTTACATCATCTTAGTAGACGCAAAAATGATATTATTTATGGATCTAAAAGAAGAATGAAACTCTATTGCATCCTCTAAAAAATCTTCAAAAAATTGTTGCACTAAATTTCTAACCATGAAATATATGAAAAATTTAGAAAGGTCATATTTTCTATTTTAGAATCAGAATCTTATTGTCTTAGTCCAACTTTTCTAGATCTACAAAAAAGTATCATTGGATTTGTGAATCTGCACACAAGAGGGAAAAAAAATGGTGTTTGATGTTATATAGGGGCCTGCTTAAGTCAAGCCCTAGGAGGATTCAACATTCCCTACAACACTAATCTCTAAAATAATCATCAAATCTAAAGTAAAGAATGCTAAATCATAATGATATACATCCTCAAATGAATTCTCCTTAACTTAAGCCTTCATGAAAGGTGATTGATGTTAGAAATAAATCATTTTCATATCTTCACTTATAGGGAAAATATAAGAAATTGATCATGGATGACTCCTTCAATGCTTAAATCTCCCTCTTTACTTTCTTAGAGATGACTAAATATCTAGCTCATGAGAAGATGAATTGAAAACATGCATTGTAGAAATGAGGAGGGGAAACCTCCTTTTATACTAAACCTCAAGGAAATGTATAAAAAATCCAAAGTAGGAAAAAATGGATAATACTTTCCCCCTCACCAAAATCTAACCTGGTGAAATATTAAAAAGAATAGGTCCTTTTGGATAGACAATGACACTTAGCACCATGGTTAAGGGGGACTATGGAATGTAGTGCCATAGTCCACTCAAACTAGGGAACTAGGAACCCTAGTCCAATCTTGGAGGGTTGGATTAGATTTTGAGGTAACTAGAAGAAAATTATGGATACAAAATCAGTCCCTAGGATGAGAAAGATTAGATAGATCAGGGGTCATCTAAAATCAGGAGCACTAAATTGAGGGATAGAAGAGCATGAAAATTTATGAGGATACATTTTACACCTTGAGGAATGGGACACCATCATGGCACACATATTTCTTTCATAGAAAAAGTATAAATACAGGCATAGAAGCCAAAAAATATGAAAAACAATAACGAAAATAATAGAAAAGAAAGTAAAAAATAATAAGAGAATAATAAAGAGTTTTATTATACTTTAAAAATAATGAGAAATAAGAGAGAATAAATAGAAATGACCTTATAGGAGATATGATTTGATGAGGGTTTCCAAACCACTTTATTCAGCCTCAGGAACCTACAAACACAAAAAAAAAAAAAAAATGTTGGGGTGATTGTTTTGAGACCTACCTTAGTTAGACTCCTACTTTGGTGTTTCCACCTCCAGAACAATCAAAATATACATGATAGCAATGATAGACAACTGCATAGAAAAATTAACTAAATGATAATTTAAATAGAAGTAGATGAAGGATATAATATACTATTAAAGACACAATATGGAAGTACTAACAACTCTCCTTAACCACAACAAAGTCACGCTCCATAAGATGAAGGAAAGGATGTTTGATGAGAGCCAACCTTGAGATGAAAAATCTATATAGAGAGCTCAATATGAGTAAATAAATTTATATAATGTGTGAAGAAAGGTGGCCACATTGTGAAGAAGTGCCAAAGAATCTCAAAATGAGAATTATAATAAAAGAATACAGAATTTAATCATAGTGAATTTGTGTGTTACAACTAAAGGGTGTAATATTTTAATGCTCCAATGGTAGTATGCATGTCTATATATTCATGGATGAGTGTGGGCTACATGAATGTCTTTGTGGCATGTAGTAATCCTATGTCACCCAGGGTGCATGGCTGAGATTCTAGATGGGAATTGACAAAACATGATGATTGAGTAAAGATAGATGACATGGAATTTTATGTCTTAGGCTAAGGTGGGGACAATATAAAATGGAAAATTACACTAGGGTGTTGTAGACATCCTAAAATGGACATACTTGTGACCTTACATTACAAACACTAATTTTCATCTACTAATTAATAGTTTTTAATCATTAATTAATCATCTATTTTCTTCTAATTTCATTCCCCAAATCAATTAATAAAATCCCCAAAATTAATTAAATAATTAATTAATTTAATTTCCTAAAGTTTAAACTTAAATATTTAAAATTACTAATTAATTATTCTAATTAAATTAATTTAATTTCATTCAATAATTCAATTCTAAACCAAAATGAATTCAATTATCTCACATGTTGAATACTTTAATTACAAAAATGAATTAAATATTTTCTTTGGTTCAAAAAAAGAGAACTCTTAATCAGATCTCTGATTGCATGAATTACTCCACCTACCTCTTTAGTATAAAAAGGTAACTCCAAACTACCTCTTTAGTTCAAAAGGTAATTCATAATCAGTTGTTTAGTTAACCAAACTTTATCTCCTCTCTCCATGTTGAGGAGGTGGAGTTTACTAAGGGCTTCTCTAGTTCCCTTTGATCTCAACCATTCATCCTCCTATCTTTGGGATTGATCTCAACCATTCATATCATTTTCATATTCTATATAATCAACCCTTAATAACCATTTGAAGGATCAATGATTTCAAGCTTTCATGCATCATTACTTTGTCAAATTGGCTCAAGCATCAAGCCTTCTTGCGATCACACATTCAATATCATATTCTCAACACTCCCAAGTCATAGACGCTGCCCATACCAATACTGAGGACCACACAAACAAAATTTTAGAAGGAGTAGAGAGAGACAATAAAAGATTTGAGCTTTGTTGGTTTGCATTTGTTTGTATTCCTTCTTTATTTCTTGTCATTTTACTGTTCGTAGTTTGATTCTTAGTATTTTTTATTGCTTAAACCCCCATTGCAAATCGGTTCTATGAACCCCCTCATTTATTCTAGATTGTGTATATATGATCTAGCCGACGACATTTTGGCAGACCCAACGTGAATCAAATAACCCAATTATCACTTGAAGATGATAGAAAAGACCTTTTGGTATCCTTGTAATTTTTCTATCATTGGTATTTTACCACAATTGACAAAAATCTGCCACAATTGACTGGTTTAATGTCGCAATCAATTTGAGGATTTCAGAATTGTTTTTTGTCATTATTCAGTTCTTTGTTTTCTTGTACTATGCCACAATTGAACGATCTATGCCGCAATTGATACCAGTTTTCCACAATCTAGCAAAGTTTACAGGAATTAACCAATTCGTGCCACAATTGCCAACATCTTTTCCAGAACAGAAAGCGCTTTACCATAATCAGAAGAATTTAGCCTCATATGATAGAACTTTTCCACAATTGACAGAATATTACCACAACCAACAAAATTATTGTTTATCTGATTCAAATTCACTTTTTTCTGTTAAAATCTTATTGTTTTGTTGGTTTTTGTGCATGACTGACCAATGACTAATGGCCAAGAGGGTAATTAGACGCATCCCGGGTGCTAGATCACTAACAGCTACCATAAGAAGAAAAACTAACTACCATATGCAACAAAGATCTATTTTAGCCATCACATTGGAAGATCAAAGTGAAGCTTACAATAGATATCTTGATTCTATCAAATGTTTCACAACTAAGTGCAAGGTCACAATTAGTCTTAATAGTCTTAACAATTCTAGAGTTGCTGGATATTCTTCAATTCTTAATTAGATGATTTCGGTACTAATCACTTTTTTGATAACTTATGGCAAGGAAACAGTTAACAAAGCAACCTAAAAATCATTCATTTATGTTTTAGTGCTTAAAAGGAACATTACATGCAAATATCTTGAGCCTCACATTTCCAAATTGGTGCTTATAATTGACCTAGTGGTTAAGAATTGAGCAAAGGGAAACAATCTTTCAAATTTGTGCATTAAAATTGAACAAGAAAATAATCATCTACTTTTGGATTAAAATTTAACACTTGTGCTTGTATGGGTGATTAGCTTAAATTCACGCTTGAAATTTTGGGATTTAAGTGATTGACCTTGTGTCTTGAGTCCTTGGTGCGTTTGTACAAATATGTTAGATTAGAAACCTTTATAATTTTAAAAAAGGCCTATCTGGGGGATTCTCTTCTTCCTCAGAGAATGAAATCAAACTGGTAATCCTTCTTATCAGTATATAAACAAGATGCAAACCAAATTTTTGTTTTATATCTAGCCAAGCTTGTGCGAGGTGTGTTGATGATAGCGTGGATCATGTGAATACCCCTAAGTGTCCAACATGGTCAACTAAGCTCTTAAGTGAGTCACACATGTAAAAATTGTTTGGATAGACGCTAGAGACCCTACTACAAGCTTGTTAAATAGAGGCCAACCAGATTCACCTCCGAAAAAATACCTTATTATAGTGCAAGGGGTTGCAAAGTTTTCCCCCAATATTCCCAACATATGTGTTCTAGGTTATTCTGTTAGTGAAAGAGATCTTCACTAGCACGGAAACAATATATGTCAACAAAAAAAACATGGGCACCTACATCATGGACCTTCATATCCTAGTAACTTGTGACACTTATTGTGTGAGCTAAGGAAAATCCAAGCATTGGGCCTATAACATTGTATTTTGAAGCCAAATTTTTATCTAGATTAATCTGTTTGTCCTTGTCTCAAGACTCATGCTAGATTACAAAACACATTGCCTATTGTGCTTTCTCTATGACCGATTCCCAAAAGTGCATGTGAAAGGATAGTAGGATGGAAAGTGAGAAAGTGAGAAGGTACAAAAATGGATAAATTAGGTCTTTGAGGTTTTCAGATTGGAGGAGTTTCCATGTGTTAAAAAACTAGAGGAGTGCAAAAAAATATAAAGTGCGAAGGCATGCTGGTGAAAAGTGAAGTTTGGAATTTTGTAACTACAAGGTGTGAGAAAATATGAGGACTCCAAAGGGCAGAAACGTCATACTTTGTTTGGTAATTAGCCATTTTTTTATTAGTATATTGTTGCTGGTTTTTAGGTGCACGATAGATTTTGAGGTGTGAATCTCTGAAGCATGATGACGATGGACTAAACCCTAACCCCACGCTTTTGAATAAAAACTAATAAATCTAACAAAAAATACCTAAAATATAAAAACCATGAGCATAAACACAAAGAACACTACCAAACAAAGAGTTAAAACATGAAAACCTACTTTGAAACACGAAGAAAAGTACAAAATTTAGCGAATGAAGAGATACAAAATTTACAAGAAAAACTTGATCGCTAGAGTGCTCTTTGAAGACTTCAATCTCAGAATGACCAAAAATGACCTCTAGAGGCAATTTATAGCCAAAAATATCGATGATGTTAGCATTCATTAATATGGGATTTTGTACCTTCATAGTCATAAATGATTGTCAGACTGTGAAAGGCCAAAATTCCACACTTCCTATACACTCTTGCAGTTCAATGGAGTGTCAGTTTTTTGCATTTGTGGAGTTATACTGACCTCCAACACTTCGAAAGTGATAAAATACATTAAATTGACCATAAAATAAGGAAGAACAAAACGGGACAAAAAAAACAAACAAAAAGAACTAGAAGGATACTTGGAGAGATACTCAACTATCGGGACCCTTTGTAATGGTCACAATCTAACTCACCAAGTGCCTATCCTGAGTGCAATTTAAGATTCCAAACCATCAAGAAAGCCAAAAATACCAAAAAAAAGGGGACCCAGGCATTAGTCCAAGGGGCTTAAATGGGGTGTCTATTGCAGGTCCACAAAACTTCTCATTCCTACTATTTTTGAAAGCTCTAATGACGACGCTTATTGTTTGTCTTTATTCAGATGAATAGTATTCACACATCTTTCATTATTTGAAAGATGATACTTTTCTTGAATCAGCAACAAGGAATACTAGAGCTCGAATTCGCAAACTTGCTACAAGATATATCATTCTTATTGACATTTCTTATATAGGTACTCTTACAATCGTATTTTACTTCGATGCATTAATAAAATTGAGATCCCTATTGCTTTACAATAATCTCATTGAGGATATTTTTGTGGGAATTTTGGAGGAAAGTCATTGGCTAACAAGCTCCTTCCAATGGGATATTATTGGAAAAACTTAAAACAAGAATATTTTTCCATTGTTAAATGATTTCCTGAATGCCAATATCACAATAATCTCATCCATGATCCTACGCATGAAATTTTCTCTAAGGTAGCTTCATGACATTTAAATCTTTGGGGCTTGGATCCCTCATTCTTCTTAGGGACGTACTTACATCATAAATACTACTAATTACATCACTGAATGGGTAGAAGTGGTGCCTCTTCACTCCACTACAACTGATGTATTTGCAATTTCTTCCTAGAAACTATGGCTGCTCTAATTGGTATTCCATTAATTATAATATATGAGAATGGTAATCCTTTGAAAAATGGATAAATAAAAAAATTCTTGAAAAAATACCATATCAAGCAATTCTTCCAGTTAGATGTATTCAATCTTTCATACTTGCATCTCCTTCCTAGTAGTCACTATCATTAGTAGCTAGAAACATTGGGGCTTTACCCTAGGATGTTTCTAGGGGCATGGACCAACTAGTCTCTTCACGCTCTTAGAAGGAAATATCCCTCTAGGTTATTATCTCTAACGCATCTCTCATTGGTCATCTCCTGAGAGACGTAGCATATATCCCCTCTGTGATATCCTCCTCGGTTGCACTGTAGTCCTCGACCATGGGTCCTACCTCTTCTATATCTCATATTTTGTCTTCCTCTCCCTCATTATCATCCACCTACTCATCATCATCATCATTGTCATCCTCGTATCCAACTACGTCACGCCCTGCTCTAGAGTATGGACTTAGGTCTTGTATGGGGTAACCTTCTGGAAAGATGGGTTTGATCCCATGCAAACTAGTGCATCTATAGTAATCCATTGTGATGCTTGCATCAGTGACTATAGGTGGTACCTAAATATATTTCTCTACCTATACATATATCAACTCTATATCATCCATTATGGGTTGTGCTTTGGTCCCTTGCCTCTCGATACCCCTATTCCTATGTGAATACTATGACATTGGTATGAGATGACCCTGTGTAATACAAAACTATAATAGCACTTTGTCAAAATACAAATTCACTACTTTGTAGTTTTTCCTTCCCTCTAGAAATCCATGTCATTGCATGCATCTCATCTATTGGTTGATGTCTATCCATGGTGGCATGTGTCTATAGGGTCTCCATATGATATTGCTTGCCTACAACAGATCGATGGTCACTCTCTAGTAAAGAAAATCACCAAAATGCCATGGTAAACTAAATGGATATCCGTATTTCTATGGATCAATCACATCAATCCAATTGGAATACTATTGTTCATGTACAAGTGATATGGTAAAGTATCCATACCTGCAATAAAGTACACATTGTCAGTCTCCATCTCTGATACCTCACAAATATCCCTAGATTGTAGTACAAGTAGGATAACATAATCCTCCCCCATAAATATACTACATGGTTCCTCTCCATATGCCAAACTACATGTACCAAAGGTGTCAAAAATATAGTTCCCTTGGAATCAGGAACAACCATAATAGCAACTGTACATAGTAATATATTCCTAACCAAAGGAACCTCATCAAAATCATGCATCAAAGCCCTAAGTG
>MU224586.1:180109-194140 GCA_018584345.1 Thuja plicata | reverse complement strand
ACCAAAGGAACCTCATCAAAATCATGCATCAAAGCCCTAAGTGGAATGTAATCTTTGCATGTATGAATATGTGACTGACCCAAGAAATATATCTGATCCCTCTCAAACTCTTCCTTAGATCTATTAGAGTTAACCCTCACTATCCAGCCTCAGACAAGTAACCACAATATATAGCATACATCCTCTAGTGTAACCAACATCTCGCCCATAGGTAGGTGAAAATGTGCATGTATCCTTTTCCCACCTCTCCATCAAAGTCGTCAATATGTCATGGTAAAATCTAATGTCAGGAAGATAGTATAAATAGTACAATCCTACATCTCTCAACAATTGTATTTCCATAGGTCTAAGCCTTCAATACTGCCCTTGGAGGAATTTCATCATCTTTGTCGTGGCATGTTCTCGTAGGAAAGGAATATTCTAAAATCATAGATTAATAAGGCAATATCAGTACATCATATATATATATATCAATTAGGCTCAGTCGAAAACTAGAAAAATGAAAACAGGTGGGACTAGGTCAACATTCATATGGACAAGGTCAACTTTCTAGGACTAGGTCAACTTCCTAGGACTGCATCAAATTTCCAGATCTTTCCTAGAGTTAATATCATAACATCCTGTCTACACCTCAGTTGTACACCTACTCTGCAAAATTATAATGGTAGAAAGGAAGACACAGTATGAGTATCAAGGTGTACCTCATCCAAGGGCATATCCTCTTCAATGGCTCTCCTCATAACCTCCATCCTTGGTGGCTACAACACTTACTTCCTCAGCATTGTCTCCTTCTCCCTCCTTCACAAAACCACAAACAAAGGTAATGTGACAAATAAAAATTCAAAAGGTAATAGCTAACTTATGCTTATTTTTAGGTTAGTTACCTTTTAAATTTTTCCACTAACTTTAACTAATATTTTCCTTCATTTATAGCTCTTTGTATTCATTTGTTCATAACTTGAGATAGGAATCTTTAATTTCCAGAATTTTGTAGGCATTGGAATCATGATTCACATTCCTTACTATCCAAGAGATTTTTCAAACATTTTTACTTTATCTTTAATAGTTTTGATAATCATTTGTCAATAATTTGCATTTACAATTCATCGCATACTTTGTTTGGTAATTAGCCATTTTTTTATCAGCAGATTGTTGCTGGTTTTTAGGTGCACGATAGATTTTGAGGTGTGAATCTCTGAAGCATGATGACGATGGACTGAACCCTAACCCCAGGCTTTTGAATCAAAACTAATAAATCAAACAAAAAATACCTAAAATATAAAAACCATGAGAATAAACACAAAGAACAGTACCAAACAAAGAGTTAAAACATGAAAACCTGCTTTGAAACACGAAGAAAGGTACAAAATTTAGGGAATGAAGAGATACAAAATTTACAAGAAAAACTTGATCGCTAGAGTGCTCTTCGAAGACATCAATCTCAGAATGACCAAAAATGACCTCTGGAGGCAATTTATAGCCAAAAATATCGATTCAATGTTAGCATTCATTAATATGGGATTTTGTACCTTCATAGTCATAAATGATTGTCAGACTGTGAAAGGCCAAAATTCCACACTTCCTATACACTCTTGCAGTTTAATGGAGTGTCAGTTTTTTGCATTTGTGGAGTTATACTGACCTCCAACACTCCGAAAGTGATAAAATACCTTAAATTGACCATAAAATAAGGAAGAACAAAAAGGGACAAAAAAAAAGACAAAAAAAACAAACAAAAAGAACTAGAAGGATACTTGGAGAGATACTCAACTATCGGGACCCTTTGTAATGGTCGCAATCTAACTCACCAAGTACCTATCCTGAGTGCAATTTAAGATTCCAAACCATCAAGAAAGCCAAAAATACCAAAAATAAGGGGACCCAGGCATTAGTCCAAGGGGCTTAAATGGGGTGTCTATTGCAGGTCCACAAAACTTCTCATTCCTACTATTTCTGAAAGCTCTAATGACGATGCTTATTGTTTGTCTTTATTCAGATGAATAGTATTCACACATCTTTCATTATTTGAAAGATGATACTTTTATTGAATCAGCAACAAGGAATACTAGAGCTCGAATTCGCAAACTTGCTACAAGATATATCATTCTTATTGACATTCCTTATAGGTACTCTTACAATGGTCTTTTACTTCGATGCGTTAATAAAATTGAGATCCCTATTGCTTTACAATAATCTCATTTAGGATCTTTTTGTGGGCATTTTGGAGGAAAGTCATTGGCTAACAAGCTCCTTCCAATGGGATATTATTGGAAAAACTTAAAACAAGAATATTTTTCCTTTGTTAAATGATTTCCTGAATGCCAATATCACAATAATCTCATCCATGATCCTACACATGAAATTTTCTCTAAGGTAGCTTCATGACATTTAAATCTTTGGGGCTTGGATCCCTTATTCTTCTTAAGGACGTACTTACATCATAAATACTACTAATTACATCACTGAATGGGTAGAAGTGGTGCCTCTTCACTCCACTACAATTGATGTATTTGCAATTTCTTCCTAGAAACTATGGCTTCTCTAATTGGTATTCCATTAATTATAATATATGAGAATGGTAATACTTTGAAAAATGGATAAATAAAAAAATTCTTGAAAAAATACCATATCAAGCAATTCTTTCAGTTAGATGTATTCAATCTTTCATACTTGCATCTCCTTCCTAGTAGTCACTATCATTAGTAGCTAGAAACATTGGGGCTTTACCCTAGGATGTTTCTAGGGGCATGGACCAACTAGTCTCTTCACGCTCTTAGAAGGAAATATCCCTCTAGGTTATTATCTCTAACGCATCTCTCATTGGTCATCTCCTGAGAGACGTAGCATATATCCCCTCTGTGATATCCTCCTCGGTTGCACTGTAGTCCTCGACCATGGGTCCTACCTCTTCTATATCTCATATTTTGTCTTCCTCTCCCTCATTATCATCCACCTACTCATCATCATCATCATTGTCATCCTCGTATCCAACTACGTCACGCCCTGCTCTAGAGTATGGACTTAGGTCTTGTATGGGGTAACCTTCTGGAAAGATGGGTTTGATCCCATGCAAACTAGTGCATCTATAGTAATCCATTGTGATGCTTGCATCAGTGACTATAGGTGGTACCTAAATATATTTCTCTACCTATACATATATCAACTCTATATCATCCATTATGGGTTGTGCTTTGGTCCCTTGCCTCTCGATACCCCTATTCCTATGTGAATACTATGACATTGGTATGAGATGACCCTGTGTAATACAAAACTATAATAGCACTTTGTCAAAATACAAATTCACTACTTTGTAGTTTTTCCTTCCCTCTAGAAATCCATGTCATTGCATGCATCTCATCTATTGGTTGATGTCTATCCATGGTGGCATGTGTCTATAGGGTCTCCATATGATATTGCTTGCCTACAACAGATCGATGGTCACTCTCTAGTAAAGAAAATCACCAAAATGCCATGGTAAACTAAATGGATATCCGTATTTCTATGGATCAATCACATCAATCCAATTGGAATACTATTGTTCATGTACAAGTGATATGGTAAAGTATCCATACCTGCAATAAAGTACACATTGTCAGTCTCCATCTCTGATACCTCACAAATATCCCTAGATTGTAGTACAAGTAGGATAACATAATCCTCCCCCATAAATATACTACATGGTTCCTCTCCATATGCCAAACTACATGTACCAAAGGTGTCAAAAATATAGTTCCCTTGGAATCAGGAACAACCATAATAGCAACTGTACATAGTAATATATTCCTAACCAAAGGAACCTCATCAAAATCATGCATCAAAGCCCTAAGTGAAATGTAATCTTTGCATGTATGAATATGTGACTGACCCAAGCAATATATCTGATTCCTCTCAAACTCTTCCTTAGATCTATTAGAGTTAATCCTCACTATCCAGCCTCAGACAAGTAACCACAATATATAGCATACATCCTCTAGTGTAACCAACATCTCGCCCATAGGTAGGTGAAAATGTGCATGTATCCTTTTCCCACCTCTCCATCAAAGTCGTCAATATGTCATGGTAAAATCTAATGTCAGGAAGATAGTATAAATAGTACAATCCTACATCTCTCAACAATTGTATTTCCATAGGTCTAAGCCTTCAATACTTCCCTTGGAGGAATTTCATCATCTTTGTCGTGGCATGTTCTCGTAGGAAAGGAATATTCTAAAATCATAGATTAATAAGGCAATATCAGTACATCATATATATATATATATATATATATATATATATCAATTAGGCTCAGTCAAAAACTAGAAAAATGAAAACAGGTGGGACTAGGTCAACATTCATATGGACAAGGTCAACTTTCTAGGACTAGATCAACTTCCTAGGACTGCATCAAATTTCTAGATCTTTCCTAGAGTTAATATCATAACATCCTATTTACACATCAGTTGTACACCTACTATGCAAAATTATAATGGTAGAAAGGAAGACACAGTATGAGTATCAAGGTGTACCTCATCCAAGGGCATATCCTCTTCAATGGTTCTCCTCATAACCTCCATCCTTGGTGGCTACAACACTTGCTTCGTCAGCATTGTCTCCTTCTCCCTCCTTCACAAAACAACAAACAAAGGTAATGTCACAAATAAAAATTCAAAAGGTAATAGCTAACTTATGCTCATTTTTAGGTTAGTTACCTTTTAAATTTTTCCACTAACTTTAACTAATATTTTCCTTCATTTATACCTCTCTGTATTCATTTGTTCATAACTTGAGATAGGAATCTTTAATTTCCAAAATTTTGTAGGCATTGGAATCATGATTTTCATTCCTTACTATCCAAGAGACTTTTCAAACATTTTGACTTTATCTTTAATAGTTTTGATAATCATTTGTCAACAATTTGTATTTACAATTCATCGCAGTATACATGATTACCTGTTTAACCTTTCTCATAGAAAGCTAAAATAGGGGGTGCATATAGCTACCCATGAACTTAATCAACTTACTTAGTAAGCCCTGAGTGTTTGATTCTTTTTACTAGCATATAGCAAACTGGGGGCTTCAATATATCCTTTTCATTTACTGATTTTATCTCTACTCTATCTTACATATGCATGTAGTGTCGTATACTGCTAAAGAGGGGGATAAAGGGATAAATGTACCATCCTAAATTGTAAGCATGTGTGTGTTCTTGAATTTAATGATTGTTTAGAACATATCTTAGTGTATTTATATTATACATTTACATTCTAGGACTTGATAATTGCACTTAATGCATACCTAATTCAAATTTGGGTAATCTTCTCCCTCTAACTTTTGACAAATTGATGTAGGACCTAATCTATAATAATCCTCGTCTATTTTTTCTCCAATCTCAAAATTCATTTCATCTCCTAGGACTTATTTCATCACCGTTTGGCCTCAAAATTCAATCCCATCATTGAAATCAACTACTGTTTTAATCTCAAACTCATATTAACAGTGATCCTTCCCTTAAGATCAAACAAATTCCTCAAGGACAAGGTCAATTTAATTCATCCTTTTCCTATGGGCTTGATCCTATATTTAAGGCCTGAGTTAATACTGATATATTTCAAAGGTTTCTAGATCTATGGTCGATTGTTTAATTATAACTCCTGAAATCACTATAAAAGAAACCTAATTTCTTCATTTTTCCATAATGAGATCAAGTGCAAGGTGACAACCCCAATTTGAATACAACACAAAATTGCAAGGTAGAAGCCCTAGTTTGATGATATCCATTGAGACAAGGGTTGTATATTGAAGACTTCTTTCAAGATTTCATATCAAACATCTACATTTCCAATCAAACATTTCAAGACATCATTTTCTACATCATGGAGTTTCAAATATATTGTGAGGATGGATAAGTGTACTTTTCCCTTGGGGGCTTGGTATGATTTCCTTATTATTTTCATATCTATGCATTGATACTTCATACTTTATATGTTTACATTTACATGCATTCAATAAAACATTGTTTTCATTTACATGCTAAGTTTTCACTCTATCACACATAGGGTTAGATCTAGGCATTTGTTTTGAAATTCTACCTCATTAGCATTCTAGACATAGTCTAGATTGACAAGTTCATCAAAATTTACAAATTGTAATGACTATATGTGGAGGTGGGAATCACCAAAATTGAGGGTTGAATAAGTAAAAACCCTATATATCCACCCACACACACACTTTTCAGATTTATAGGTCACATAAGTGCAAATTTAGGTACAGATCAAGAAATAAGGCATTCAAATTGTTCCAGATCGAAGCCTATGGAAAATACCAACTTGGGTTGACCTTATTTTGATGAATAAGCTGACTTAGGTTGACCTTGTCCTTTTCTAGACTAGAAAGTTCCGGTGTACACTATATTTTATTCCAGGTTGCTACGCCTGAAAATAGCAGAATCCATGGTTCTAACAGTAAAAAAATTTAGGTTCAAAGTGCATCTTTCACTTCCCTTTTCAGGTGCACACATCCCTATCTCTAATTAATTTCGTTTAATTTCATAGATCAAATTTTTCATTTTATATTTACATATCATTTACAATTTCTATTAAACTCAACTAAATCTAGCCCTATAAAGCATAGGTCCCAAATTAGCATACGTACTCACTAGGTTGTGTTACCAGATCTATCTTTTAGGTGAGGGTTTTTTATTAAAATGTATAATAGTCATCCACAATTTTTTAAGTGATCTATATCATAGCATTTCTCACCATTTCCTATTATAAAGAGAGAACGCTTAGAATTACATTGTATCAAAGAGGGGCAAAATGTAGACACTCAAAATTAGTTAACACCCACAGTGTCGTTTTCGCATTATGACTGAAAGGACATTTCCACTCTAATTATTCTTATATGTTGTGCATATGAAATTTATCATATGTCAACATTGTGGCTTTCATAATTATTTAAAGATTTAAGTTTATTTAATTAATTATTAACATTTCTCTTGATTTGCATCATAACCTTGTTTTTATTTGACCTATTTAATCATGTTCAAAATCAATATCAAAATCACCAAAATCAATTCAAACCATTTTCAATATCATCAAAAATCTTTCAAAACCTTATCAAAAGCATTAAAATTAATTCACTTCCTTATCAAAATCATCCAATTCTGCCAAAATCAACTAATTTTCTCTTTTTAGTGGTAAATAACTCATAAATTATACTAAACCCTAACCATTGCTAAATAAATGTTATTTATTTATCTCTTTTCCGTAAGTTTCACAATTAATTAATTAAATATTAATTAATTGGCTAATTCATGATTTATGGAATTTATTAATTCCTAAAATTCAAATTGCGAATTTGTGGGAACAAATGAATTTTAAAATTCAAAAATTCCCTTCCTTTTGCACATGGGATTCAATCCCTACTAATTAGCCTCCACCTCCTACTTTCTATAAAAAAACCTTTCCTCTTCGCTTTTCCCACAAATTTAGCCTACCCCTTTCCCTTCCAGTTCCCCTTAATTTATGCATAATACCAAAATGATACTCTTCCAATTGTCATAATGTGTCATAATATGACATTTTCTAATTGTAACTCCTAAATTATGACATCTTCCAAATTGTGCATCCACTTGCTAATTTGATGGTTTTCCCTCAAATATCTATAAATTAAAGCATTTTATCTCAATTTTTTACTAACCACTATCTTTTGAAGCATCTCGTTATCATTCCATTTTCCTTTCATGGTTAAGAGTATTTTTCATGGGAGGTGCATATAAACTCTTGGAGAAGAAATAAGGGACATTGAAGTCCAATTGAGGGAGTTTTTTGTTGATTTAAATTAAAATCTTTTATTCTCTTTCTTCAATTTCCTTTTTTTTTATGATAGGTTTAGTTTTGTATGCTTTTGGAATTTAGTGGTTTTTCTAGCATGTAGATTTTTTTTTTCCCCTTCCTACACTTCTAGGTATGACTAGATTTGGATTGATTAATGTCATAACTTTTTTATAAGATTTCAAGTGTAGATAAATCTCAACATTATTTTGACAACAACAAGTTTCATGTACCTTATTTATGTGTATAAAGAAAGGATGAAATCTCTCAAACATCCTTTGACAAATCCTGACATCTTAATATTATTGCTTGAATGTTTCAAACAATTCACTTTGTGTTGTATCTATAAAATATTCTGGATGTGAAATTTTTGTACGATCTTCATCTATCATTTGTATAGTGTCCCTTCAATTGGATGAAACACAAGAGTGGCTGGCCCAATATTCAATGAGCTATATTTTTACATATTCATAAATTCTATCTTTTTGAGGAAGCCTACAAATATTTACCCTATTCTTTTCAATGTTTTCATCTAACACATTTCTCCTCCTAATATATCACAGAAAAATTCTTCTAGATACATTCAGTAATTGAGAAATTATTTGAACTTGTTTTCATTGGGACAATTTCTTACTAGTAACCATAGTCATCATTGCTCTATGTACAAAACTTAAATAAACACCTCGACTTGTGCTATCGATACAATTCAATTCTTCTTTCAAATTTTCAATTATTTCTTCTTTTACATCTTCTAAAGTTTTCATATTATCAACATCCAACAACATCAAAACAAAATTTTTATTTTCTTGAATAACCTAGCAAATAATTGTGTAATTCAAAACATTGATTTATTTTCAAAATAATCATCCAATTTTTTTAAATTTTATTTCAATGTGCTTTAAGGTATCACATCTTCAAAAGAAATTATATTGAAAAGTGAATCTTCTATTGGGATTAATGGAGAGTATGTACTAAGAGGGGAGGGGTGAATCAGTTTCTCTAAGACTTTTTATATCCTTTTATCAATTAACCTTTGTAATCAATTGTATATCCATTCAATCAAATTTATACTATCTTGGTGTAAGTTATATCAATTTATAACATTAACATACATGTGAACATTCATAGAAACATTCATGAAATTAATTTGACACATAACACAAGATATGATATCGCAGAAAACTCCTATTAGGAAGTAAAAAACTGTGGTGGGGATGGCACCCACAAAATCTTCACTATCTACAGATTGGAAGGGGTCAGTTAGGGCTTACAATTTTGATCACTTTTGATGATCTACCCTGTTAAGAGTATCGATGGAGACCTTTTAAAGTCTACTCTGTTAGGAGCTTTAGCAACACTGTTGACTGTGCACTCGGTTAAGAGATTTGTTGTTGGATTGTTAAATCCACCTTCCTTGAAAGGATTTTTACACTTTGCTCCACTTGTTAGAATGATATCAAATTACAAATTGACCTGGTAAATTCAATATCCTATTGCTGATACAGATCCAATTTAGTTTACATGAAAAATATTATCACCTAATTGTGATTGAATAATACCTTTGATTCTCGGTATGCTCTGTTCTTGGTTCTGATAACCAAATTCACCTTTTGTTGTTCCTATTCTTGAAACTCTCAATCTGGTCCATAGATGTGATCATTGGCTTCATTCATCTTCTCCTCTCTATCCACATCATTAATTTATGAATGATTTCATCATCTATTTATAGATGGATTGACTTCATCAAGTTTTGAGAAAACACAATGTTAACTCTAAGATCAGGTTTACAACTTGTACCTAGATCTCCTAGTATATGTGTTTTAAATTAGTTAGACTTATTAAAGAACTTACATTCATGTATCTTGTCCATAAAGAAATGGATTTAAAAAAAAAAAATATCCTATATATAGAATATACTTGCTTTATCTAACGTGGAAGTCAGATCCATTTTTTGTAGGCTGCAACTGACTTTCGGTCATGTTTGACTGTCCTTAGGTTTTTTTCTGTCAATTGCTCTTTGACTTTCTTGTCGGTCTGCACTATGTCTTTCATGTTGGGTTCCTCTTTGTCTTTCAGTCTTTGTAATTTTGGTTTACACACTATGTTGTGTCGTCAGTTCTCTTTGCACTTAGCTATCTTTTGTGATCTCTTGATATTTGATCTTTGGTTTTCTCAGTCCTGTCTTTCAGTGTATGATTCACCAGTTCTTGTCTTTCTTCATTCTTGGTGTGATCCACAATTCTCACCAATTAGATTTAAACCAAAATCAAGTTTTATCTCGTAGAGATCTTCTTGCCAACTGGACAAAGCAACTTTAAATCCATTACTTATCCTTGGATTTATCTGGTCAAATAAAACAATGATAAGTATCAGTTAAGTCTATTTATAGCTCTTGACAGCTAAGCATTTTTTCATTTTTGAACTCTCTATTTTGTCGGCCAACACTCCATTTAGTCATCGGTGATAACTAACTGTTACTTTGGTGTGAATTCACTTGTCATCGAGATCTCCGTCCTTGTCTTTTTCATCGGGAAACACTGTAATTTTGTTTGTCGTGTTACACTGTGCTTTTCTCGTAGGAAAACACTGTGACTTTTCTCATCGGCAATGTTGTGCATTTCTTCGTTGGGTAACACTATGAATTTTCTCTTTTACTCTGTCCATCGGTGTGCACTCTATCAGGTTATGTAGTCACTTTGTGAATACTTGAATTATATGGATTATTGATAGCATAGCCTTTGATTCATCAGTTCTTTGAAGTCTTTGGTAGTATGTCCATGACCATACAGATTATATCAAGTTGACATCAATGAAAATACAATACATTAACTAATTTAATTCCTTGCATGATCATCAACTTAACATCTTCAAACATTCAATTAGTTACATGTCATCACTCATATCATTTTTCCCCTTTCTTGGTATTAAGGGAAAAGGTCTTTACCTTATAGTTTATCAAAAATGTGGGAGTGTGAAGACTTCATGTCTTCCATCATTTTCTCCCATTGTTCTTTGAGGTTCTCCAGAGCCATGTTCTTGAGTGTGATCTTTGAGTGCATGTTGTAGATGTTGTCAACTACAGACATCTCGAGAGTTTCTATTATTTGCCTTGTTGAACTGATATGCTATTGGAGCAGTGTAAGGTTTGGTGAAAGTTGAGCTTGGAGCTCGGTTAATTCTTCCCTAAAGTGTGTTTCTTCCTCCCATAGTTCCTACCTTTACCTTTTTATCTCAATTATCTTCTCATAATGTAGTTTAACTGCATTGTCTCCATCGGTGGTTAAGCTTTATGCAATATTTTCTAGATTTGTATCCATCTTTGCAATGTTGTCACTATTTTCTTTAGTGAACTTTTCTATTGTGGTCAATTTTTGAATTAAGGCTATAGCTTCAGATATTATTGGGTCTATTTCAGTGATGAATTCTTATAGCTTTACATTATTTACCGCCACTTCTTGGCTGATGTTCTCAATGAGCTTTTGTTGGTACTTCATCTTGGTTCTCTCCTTTATTGCCTTCTCAGCATCAATATTCTGAGTTGTTATTGCTTTGGTTAGAGAAGCTAATTGGTCTAGTATAGGCTTTCTCTGATCAATATCAACATTTAGTACAATTTGGTGCAAAATGTCTCGTGTTGTCTCTAGTACCATGGAGTCCCTATGCTATTTCTTCAGCTTATCCTGCAATGCCTTTCTTTGGTATATTTACCCATATTCTTGTAATGTTTCAAATTCAAGTGTAGATGGGTCACACTTTTGTATTTCAATGAATTCATTACCAATTTCCATTACCAATTTCTCGGTATCCTCTGTTGTGTTTGATGAAGTGACCTATTGTGCTTCTTTTTGCTGCTTGGCATCAGTTTCAGCTTGTTAGGTGTGAGTAGACATCTCCACATTCACCTTCACATTGTCAGTACCTCACTTTCTTAGTTTCCTCAGGAGTACAATCTTTTAGTTTTTCTCCTTCATTGGTGTCCTTAGCTTCATCAATATTTGATTCTGCATCCTTATCTATTGTTTCTGCATCCTTTTCTTTATCTCCTATAGTAACCTTATCAGTATCGGTTACATCTTGAGTATCTCCAATATCTTGTTGACCATCAGTGTTTTCTTTGTTTGCTTCTTCCCCTGCATCCTTGGGAGTATCCTTCTCAGGTGACTTGCTTGATTCTTGCAAGATATTGATAGCTTGTATCAATATTGTCATGTTTCCTGGAATATTCACTTGTGCAGTATCAACTGTTGTGTCCTGCTCATCATTTTTGTCCTTTGCAACAGTGACATCTTCATCTTTATTCACTTCCTTTGATATTTCATCGGTAATGTCAATGACATTAGTATCCACAATGTTTCCATTTGTGGTGTCTGTCCATGATTCATCTGCAACATCTACAGTCTTTTTTCTGGTTGTATCATAGATTCTTCTTTATCTAACTCAATAGATGTGTCATCTTGAGTTTCCTTGTCAATATCTTGTTATTGAAGGTCTTTTTCAGGGCTTTTGTCCTAAGTAGGTCTATTCATTATTTTACACCATTTCTTGTGGCTATCTTTCTCAAGCTCTATAAGATTTCCTTCAAGAAATTTATATGCTCTCAGCTTTTTTGAGATGTGCTTTTTTTACTTCTCCATCATTTCATCTATTTCTACCTTCTTTGATTCAGGTGGCTTCAGAGAAACAAGTACTCTCTCTCTTATCTCTTTTTCATTTTTCAAATCAAATGTCCAATGAGAGTATAGTTTATCCAAGAGTTCCCTTGGTACATGACTTCCTTCAAACTGAATCAGTACATATTTAAACTTGTACATTTGTGCTATGATGGAATCCTCTACTTTATTCTGATCTTCGGGATCTAATTTCAACCATCTTTTAATCTTTGAATCTGATATAGATCCAGAGTTTGCAATATATTTGCATATGTCATCAATAGATTTAGGAGGTGTTACCTTAACACTTTCTGCTTCTACAACTTCATCCTGCTCGGTGTCTTCTATATCCTCTCGAGTTCTGATGAATTTTCTTCCTCTTTTGTTTTTCCATCTCTTCGGTGCGGTAGCTTTCCTTTTGTATGTCTTGACCTTTACTTTCTTTCAAGGTGAAGGAGTAGAATCCTTTGATGTTTGGCTTCTTGTCATAGAAGTAGATATTGTCCTTGGCCTTTTTGTTGGTGGAGGAGGTGGTGAATCTGACTCTATTTCCTCGGAGTCATCCTTTCCTTCATCTTTACCGACAGATAACTATTCTTTGATTTCTTCCTCCTGTTCAACTTCTTCATCCCGTTCAGCTTCTTCCTCGGTTGTTGACAGTATCTTCTTGATATTCTTCACCATCTTGTCTTTCTTCCTGACAATTTTCTTAACAACTAGGCCAGATTTTATTATTGTCTTGGCCTCTTCATATGTTCCAAATTTGGATTGTTTCTTATCCAATGGTTCATTGATCAAGTCATCAATTGTCTTAGTTGCAAGATCAATGTTGATCTCATACTCTAACTTTTTCTTATTATCAACACCCAACAACTTCAAAACAAAAGTCATTTCTCTTTTCCTGAATAACCTAGCAAATAATTGTGCTATTACAAACATAGATTTATTTTCAAAATAATCATCTAATTAAATTAAATGTTATTTCAATGTGCTTTTAGGTATCACATTTTCAAAAGAAATTTTATTGAAAATGGAATCTTCATCCATCTTTATCAAATTTCCATAATAGAAAAAATATTTTCTAAATTGAATAGTACCAATTTCGTTCATTACTTGAGTTGTATCTTCTTGAACATCAACATGTTGTTCTTGAACATCACCAGGTTGCTCTTGACTACATTTTGTATAACCTTTCATTTTATCATTCCTTTTTGAGTTGGAAAAGCCTTGGTCTATTCCTTCTATTATCCATTCTAGAAATTCTGTAGATTGAGTTTCAATTCACCTACACACAGAATAACACATATACTAATAAAAAACACATATGTAATATTAAAAATTCACAAATCTTACTATTTTTAAGTTTTTTTTTAAAATATAAAATATAATAAAAAATAATAAAGAAATCAACTTACTTGTAAAAGGTTGAAGCCTTTTTCCTAATTTAACTGAAAACGTAGCCCCTTATCACAAAAATTTGATTTTCTCCAAACAAATATTGTAAAATATTTGATTTTATGTAAAATATCAATCAAATAATTTATAGTATGAGTTTGTTTTTCCCCAATTAA
>MU224586.1:131982-170052 GCA_018584345.1 Thuja plicata | reverse complement strand
CATTGATGAAAATAGGATGCTACCTGTTTGATAGAAATCATCAAACAAATGCCTAAACCCTAGCCAATATCCTTAATGCATATGTCAAAAGGAGGAATGAAAGTGAGATATGACAGTAGCTTTATAGGTTGAATACCCACCAATCCTCATTCGCTGCATTGATCGGTGATGAAATGACGAGGGTGATGATAGACAAAATGATATTTGTTAAATGAGCACGTACCCGATTCTCTTCAATCTCCTTAAAATCTCCTGCGTCCACCTTATACTAACGGATATTTCGCCTTACCATTCTTACATTTCGTGAAGGAAATTCTGTCAAAAAGACAAGATATACAAGGACTGTGTTTTTGCCTTATCATATCACAAAATCAACATTCGTTATGCTTTGATCCAATTTTCTATATCCTGTAGTCGTGGTAGGCATTTCAGAGCATTTCAATGCTTTGATCCAATTTTCTATATCCTGTAGTCGTGGTAGGCATTTCAGAGTATGTCAATCAATTGACAAGTCTTAATTTTTTATTTATATTTATTTTTTTAATTCATGTACATATATTATTAGCCGATAGGTTTTATATGGGGAGAAACCATTGATTTCAAAATTGTCTCACACTAAACTTCAGGCTGCCGGAAGAATTTTTTGCGAGATTCAGACACTTTTCCATTCCTGCCATTCCTGCCAGATATATTTATAAGCATCGATATAAAGATACCCATATCCAGATTTACCGATTATGTTAAACATTTATGTTTTATCAAAATTCCCTCTTAATATATACATAAAATTACTTCCAAGTAAACTCAATAACTACAATATTGAATTATATATTACATTTAAAAAACATTCATATCCTAAACAAATCATGAGTGCTTAAGAAATGTTCCCTCTCTCGTGGGTGATTTTTCCGTCCAATATTCACTCTGGTTGCTAGAACTCTTTACCACCGAGAAACCCCTAAGGAGAAAACGATGTCGAAGGAAACAAATATAAATACAAATGCATGGACCAAAACATATTTCAAGACCCAATAAAAATGATTACCAATAAATGAAAATAAAGACATGTCCCTGATAGTAAATGGAAAGGTATTCATAGCTTAAGCGTCACCCAAATAGAAACCTTTCATCTTCCTGTGAATCTACATGATGATCTGGCATGAGAGATTTTGTTGACAAAGGAATCCAGACTAGTGTAAAGTTAAAGAAATAATACAATCAATGTCCCCAAGGAAAATCTCTATACGCAACAACCACTCACATACACATAAGGGGCAGCATCCAGTGAAGAACTCCCATACAAGCACATGGTTAAAGTGGCTTTTGAGTCATGCCAAATAGGGAAGAGAAAAGAAATGTGTGATTAATGGTCCATCACCAAATGCTCATGTACAAGTAGTATGGGGTTAAGCTACATCTCACAAAGAGGGAACAAAGGCTGAATTATATGCCAAGAGGGAGACAAGAATTGTAAATGTAGCGATCTCCAGACAAAGAGAATGCGCCTGAAATATCTTTCAAAAATGTCTGGACTATTGAAGAAATGCAGCCGCCAGGAGGACGAAGTTCTACAGAATTCTCCAAAGCATTTTAATGGAAGAAACGAGAAACAAAATTTTCGGACTTCGAAAGATTAGGAGACACGATCCACTGGTCCATCCCATTCAGAAACAATCTGTCAAACATTACTTTTAAGCCATTCAGAAACAATCTATCAAAATTTACTTTTAAGCCATCCATGTTTACTGATAGTACCTTATAAAATTACCCGTATGAGTCAATTCTTACGCAACGGTCAGCTTCCTCGATGACATCATTTTCTTCGTAGAAGGCTGAAGAAAAATGTCGGAATGCTTTGTTAGTAACAATGGGAATTTTTTTAGGCTGCTTGAAATCATGCGTGACACCGGATACCCATATCCAGATTTACCGATTATGCTAAACATTTTATTCATGTACATATATTATTAGCTGACAGGCTTTATATGGGGAGAAACCATTGATCTGAAAATTGTCTCACACTAAACTTCAGGCTGCCGGAAGAATTTTTTGCATTGCCGTAAAGATTCAGATACTTTTCTATTCCTGCCAGATATATTTATAAGCATCGATATAAGATAAATACAAACCCCTGTGGTGTAGTTGCAGCAAGGGGGATAAATTTCATGAAATGTGTGCTAATCTATTTGACGCAGATCTAATTTCATCTTTCAAAAAATCTTTCGATGATGGAGCCCCTATGCCAAACACTGTCTCCGCTTAGAACACATGTCGTGGTAGAGCCATTCATTATTTTTCCTCACAGAAATCTTCTCAATCAGCACCCACTTCACAAGTTACTTGTCCCTCACTTTCGCACCACCACGGACATCAATCATGCAACTTGTGAAAGCTTGGTAAATGCAGAAGGGGTTTGTCGCAGGGTTTCGAGGCTACGGTTCAACAATTTTTAGGTAAGGTTGAATAGCTCCCCAAGACTCCCAAAAAATCGCATCCAAAACAGCAAATCCACCCGACCCTCAACGCACAAAATATTCCGTATATAATGGTGGCGCAGGAGCTCTACTCACATCTAGCGGGGTATTATAACTATTGAAGCAGGCTCCTACCCGATCCGACACACATACAAGACCAATCAAAGGGTTATTCCTTTAGTAAGCAACGTAGAATGGGCCAGGCGAGACATGCCAGGCGTTCCGGGCCGATTCCGGTGAGGCGAACAATTATGCTAATCTTCTTTGGATCAATAAGGTAGGGCGAACGATCCGGGATACAGGAATAGATTAGGGAAACACATTCTCCAGAAAATCCATGAAGATGAAGAATAAGAATTCATTCACTGAGGTAGAGCATCTCATTTAGATTAATCTATGCTACATTGACCTCCCATTCTCTGCTTTCGCTTCTTCATCTTGGCCAAAATAACAATAGGAAATTTGGTTTTTCATCTGGATTTACAATGACATTCTCTGAGATTTAGCGACAAATATTACAGGTGGAGTTCGCACAACCAGTTCAATGCGATCATAATTTGTAGAGGGATAGACATCTTTACCTAAATTGGGTAGACCTGTGGCTAGCTGAATTTCCTCCTCTGTAATCTGCAGTTTTTACCCAACAATCAATCGGCCATCCACAACGAAATCGATGAGAGAAGAGCAGATAACAGTGTCACTTCTATATGTGACAGCCTTCAAGAATGGAAGAAGTGGTGCCACATGAAATACAGGCTCTCTGCATTTATTTCATGGACCTTCACATTTGGCTGCCTGATTTTGCCCTCCTACATCTTGTTGTAATTCTTTAGCTTACTACACAATAGGTGTAGATGCGTCCATTACAACTTCATTAATATTTAATTAAATCTACTCATTTTATTTAATTTTTAATTTCTCCTCCATAATAATTAAATTTTAAAAAACATTTATATAATATATATATATTAAAATACATATATTAAATAATAATATGTATAAAATATGTTAAAATATATTAAAAAAAAGATAAAAATAGACATTTTGACAAGGATATCTTTGATCATTTTTAATATATTATTAAGAGTGGTACAAACAAAGCATAATTTACCATTCTCTCACTCCAAACAATGGCACATGTCAAGTAAATACTAATACCATTTTTTTTTCTTTTATATATATATATATATATATATATACTCAATTTGATTAGTCTATTTTTAGGAGTCTATTTTTTCCCTACTATAATTTTTTTTTATGATTCCTCTAAACAAATTGAATTTATACTATAATATTTTGAAAGACAAAAATGTTAAGACTTTTATAAGAACATTTACTTTTGAATTTCTATTTTATATAAAATTATAAAATTATAAAATTGTACATTGAAATTAAATATATTATATATTTATTAGTTAATTATCAAATAAAATCTATAATATTTTATTATAAAAATTATTATTATAGAATTATATGTTTATATAATAATATAATAATTTTTTATTTTTCTATCAGCTTTACCCTTGCATCTATTTTGATATATTCAACAGAAGTCTCATAATTATGAGACACGTGTACATATATTATTGATATATTCAACATAAGTGTGATAAATATGAGACAAGTGTACATATATTATTGATCTATTCAACAGAAGTGTCATAAATATGAGACAAGTGTACATAGATTATTGATATATTCAAAGAAGTGTACATATATTATTGATACATTGAATATATTATTGATATATTCGACTCCAAATTGACAACCCTCAATTTTATAGATGATGGATTGGGACCAACCAATTGTGCATGTGTGAGTTACAACTTTGGAGACTTGAAAAACGAGTTTATATTTTTTGGTTGTCACTATAATTGGAAAAGACTCCCCCCTTGTATATTATAAATATCGCCCTGATGTTTTTATTTTTTAAATTCAATTTTCGTCGGTATGTTTTGACACTTAATTAGACATAATTTTGAGTTCATATTACAAAAATGAATTGAAACATGTTTGTGCCATATCTTTTATATTTTGCACCATCCATCATTTATTGACTTGCTCTTACACATGCCTTGTAGGCATTCATATATTCATTGGCTCCATCTTCAAATTTGTGTGGTAGCATTTAACATTCTTTGACACCGCTCTCTAGTATATCAAAAACATTTATGAATGAGTTATCATATCCAAAATAAGGCATTTGTGCCATTATTGGCTCCCTCTTTTAATTTGCATAACAGGTTTGTGCATTCTATGATATAACTCTTGAATATATCAATGCCAAGTGTGAAAGATGCACCTCGATACCATAATTTTTCTAGTTATTTAGTCAAATAAGGCATTATTTGAAAGTCTTGGCCATTAAATAAATCATCATCCTTTCACCTCTTCTTTACCTTGTCCAATTTCTATCAGACAATCAAATTATCTAAAAGTAACTTCATGTAACAAAAACACATTCATCAACTTAGTATCAAGATGAAGTGGAACATTTTCTTCAAATCTACTTGAATTCATAAAATCTATACAAGCACTTAAATTTATTAAAATGACACATTGTCGTCCTCAGCTTGCAATTCTAACTTGGGTAGTGAGGTCATGGAGTTCAACATTTTGTCCTTGTAGTGTATTCTTTCAGTTTTTATAGTTACAATTTATCATTTCAAATTGATATTTAGCTGTTATTTAATTTCCTTTGTATTTTGTATCTTAATCAATTTAATTATATTATTATCTTTTACTTCATTTGTATTTAATATCATATTTCATTCAAATTATCTTTATTACATTTGTTGCCTTGATCCCCTAGCACATCAGAGTGCTAGTAGAAATGAGGTGGCACAAGGGAAGGCCTATCCTTCAAGACTTTAATCAGTCTTGAGGTCGGTTAAATAATGTATTGTGATAGCAGAATAGACAATATTGATGTAATAATCAATATTTAATTAATTTTCTCAATTATTTTTTAGATGTATACAATTCTATAACTTACTCTCACCGAAATATTGGATTTTGGACAATATGTAATAAAGCTCATACACACGAAAGATAGGGCCAATAGAAGTGATTATGCTCTTAACACAATTGTAAGCAATTTTTATGAAACAAGTGATTAAAAAATTCAAGATATCAATGTAATGATTACTTAGATCTAAACATCCAAATCATAAATAAAGATCATGCTGCTTTGGTTTCACCAAAATGAAAGATGGCACAATAGGGTATGTAGTCTAATCACACAAACTAAATATTGAGCCAAAACCCATTCCACTTATTTTCATTTGGGGGATTGATACTTGATTCAACTTCTAGCTAATGAAGGTAGACAAGAACTAAATTTAAAGTGGTTTGAAATGATGCACTCCCCTTATTGATTTATTAATTTTTTATGATGTGAAATATGACTTGGTAAAGGACATGTTATTGACTAAAAATAAACATGAATAGAAAACTATAGGTGTAGACTCTTAAAATTGTCCCAGCATAATAAAATAAATGTTTATTTATTTAATTATTTTATCAAAGTTACTCTATTAATTAAATAGATATTTATTATTTATTTAATTAATTCATTATCCTTTTTTCTATTATTTAAATAAATATTTTGTTTATTTATTTAATTTAATAGCATTTTATATCATATGATTAAATAAATATTCATTTACTTAAGTATTCACTTTCCACTCCTCTTTCTACTATTCATTAAACACATATCTTTATTTATTTAATTAATTCATTATCCTTGTATTTTTATTTCTCACCAATCCCCCCCCACATGGATCGACTCCCTAATTTATAGACATGTGAAAAGTGACATTTCTTAGTTCATATGACTTTAGATCTCTTAATATGACTTTTCAACTCTTGAAATCTCTTGACATGTCTAGATTCAATGCACCTTGTGATGTTATATTAAAAGTTAGTATCCTCTACTTTCCACTCCATGTCATCCCTCAATTTGCATCAACCTCTCAATCTCCTTTTTTCTCATTATCCCTCATATTATTCCCACCTACTCTCTAATATTAGCCATTCATTCTAATGCCTTTGAATCTTAGGCATTGATTTTCATTAATACTTTTATAAAACAACATTTTCTCCTCTCATCTGAACCCTTATGTTTTTGTTTAATTATTTTATGATCTTATATCTATTGCATGATCTTGCATACTTGTGATCTTTAATTTTTTTCTATCACCATTATCATCTTGCTTCACCATTTTGATATTCATACTTCCATCATCTTGCATCAATCAACCACACTTCATTCTTTTATGGCATCTTGTGCATGCTCTTACAAATCTAATAGCAACCCATTTAGATACAAGATCTTAAAGGATAGGAGGACAATGGTTATGATGTTGGTTAGCATTTTAGATCTGGGTTTTTTGTTGGGATTGACTAGGTTTGTAGCTAGATTGAAAATTTATATAATCATCAATAGGTTTGATAAAAAAAATATGGAACATAAATCTCGAAAGGGGATTTAGACGGGATCCCATTGCTAAACTTTAGGCTAAAACTGGTAGGACTAATTCACTACTTTCCATCATCTTAGTAGACCCAAAAAATGATATTATTTATGTATCTGAAAGAAGAATGAAACTCTTTTGCATCCTCTAAAAAATCTTCAAAAAAGTATTGGACTAAATTTCTAACCATGAAATATATGAAAAATTTAGAAACCTCATATTTTCTATTTTAGAATCAAAATCTTCTTGTCTTAATCCACCTTCTCTAGATCTACAAAAAATTATCCTTGGATTTGTGAATCTGCAGACAAGAGGAAGAAAAATGGTGTTTGATGTTATATGGGGGCTTGCCTCAGTCAAGCCCTAGGAGGATTCAACATTACCTACAACACTAATGTCTAAAATAATCATCAAATCTAAAGTAAAGAATGCTAAATGATAATGATATACATTCTCCAATGAATTCTCGTTATCTTAAAGCCTTCGTGAAGGGGAATTGATGTTAGAAATAAATATTTTTCATGTCTTTACTTATAGAGGAAACATAAGAACTTGATCACGGATGGATCCTTCAATTCTAAACTCCTTCAATGCTTGAATCTCATTCTTTACTTTCTTAGAGATGACTAAAGGTCTAGCTCATAACTAGATGAATTGAAAACATGCAATGTAGAAATGAGGAGGTGAGACCTCCTTTTATGCTAAACGATCTAGGAAACATATAAAAAATTGAAAGTAGGAAAAAATGGATAATACTTTCCCCCTCACCAAAATCCAACTGGTGAAATATTAAAAAAATAGGTCATTTTGGCTAGACAACGACACCTAGCACCATGGTTGAGGGGGATACATTTTACATCTTGAGGTATGGGACACCATCATGGTGCACATATATATTTCACAGAAAAAGTACAAATAATGGCATAGAATCCAAGAAAGATGACATACAATAACTAAAATAATAGAAAATATGGTAAAAAATAGTAAGAGAAAAATAAAGAGTTTTATTATACTTTAAAAATGACAAGAAATGAGAGAGAATAAATAGAAATGACCTTATAGGGGATATGATTTGATGGAGCTTTCCAAACCACTTTATTCTCCCTCATGAACCTACAAACACACAAAAAAAAAAAAATTGAAAATGTTAGGGCAGTTGTTTTGAGACCTACCTTAGTTAGACCCCTACTTTTGTGTTTCCATCTCCACAACAATAAACATAGACATGATAACAATGATAGACAACTGCATAGAAAAATTAACTAAATGATAATGTAAATAGAAGTAGATGAAGGATACAATATAATATCAAAGAAACAATATGGAAGTGCTGAAAACTCCACTTAACCACAGAACAATCATGCTCCATGAGATGAAGGCAAGGGAGTTTGATGAGAGTCAACCTTGAGATGAAAAATCTAAATAGAGAGCTCAATATGAGTAAAGAAACCTGGCTAGATTGTGAAGAAGCACAAATGAATCTCAAAATGGGAATTATAATGAAAGAATATGGAATTTAATTATAATGAATTTGTGTGTTACAACTAAAGGGTGTAAGTTTTTAATGCTCCAATGGTAGTATGCATGGCTATATATTTGTGGATGAGTGCAGACTGTGTGAATGTCTTTGTTGCATGTAGGCATCCTATGCCATCCTAGGTGCATGGATGAGATTCTAGATTGGAAATGGAAAAATATGACGATTGAGTGTAGATAGATGACATGGAATTTTTATGTCTTAGGCTAAGGTAGGGACATTATAAAATGGAAAATTACACAAGGGTGCAAATTTGTAACATTGCATTTTCCCCTGACATTAGTGGGCATATCATATTAGAGAGAGATGTTAGATAGACTAAGTAAAATTACTTTAATTACCTACATAGAAATCATTCACATAGGGTTTCCCCTAGCTAGGAATCCTTGAATTTTTGTTGAGAAGCATCCAACACATGAGCTGCATACAAGCATGTTAGATGATGAGGATAACCTCTAAATGCAAGACCATTGATATCACATGAATATGGGTTTTAAGTTGTGTTATGTCAGATAGCCATATGATAGGTAAATTTTGATAGTGCATCGATGTGCATGGAAAAAGATAGAAATGTGTATGATAGGGTGGCTTTAGTGATGCAGAGTGCATTGGAGGAAGACTTAAGTAGACTCTAACTTCTTATAGCTACCCTAAACTACTTGTTCAAGTATCCCAGTCCCACACTTGTCTTCTTAGGGTGAATAAAAACTTGTTCAAGAGGTCAATCCACTCTTTTGATCGCAACTTGGCTTCCTAAACCAAGACACTAATCTCTGCAATTTATCTTTTATGGACACTTTCCCTAAACGAAGCCTGAGAGTGAAACTCTTCACCAGAGACTTTGATCAACCAATCTAAGGTATGATAGTCTTTGTTTAGACCCCAAGGTTTGAGAATCCACCAACGGATTCAGTTCTATAGACCCAAGGTTAGTCAAACACTAACTGGTCTAGGTTCTCTTGTAGCCCTATCCAGAGGGTTTTTTCAGCATAACTTTCTATGATAGAAGGATTTGAATGATCTGAATTGGGTTCTAGATACCCTTTATGGAGTATTGAAAACCCCCAAATCCTTAGGAATCCACTCTACTCCTGCACCACTAAACTCTTGCAAAGCTCACATACCTAATTAGCTAGATTAGGCTTGGATAACTAAGAAAGTGGTCTAAGATGGGTTCATAGAGTGAGAAAAAGGAATTGGATAGTTCCCTCTATCCAAAAATTACCTATATCCACCATTGGTTTGATCCTTCTAACAAAATAACTCACATTCATGTGACTATACTTAAAGACCAGGCTAATTACATAGAGATAATTATCCTAGGGCTTTGTCTTAAAAATCATAGAACCATCAATGAGATTCTGAGCCTTTGGAATATTAAAAGGCATGATCCTAACTTGTATTTCCCAAGTGGCTGAGCATTTCCACCAGATAAATCCCAAGTTAGGATCACATCTTTGGAGCAGACCGAGTAAGGTAGGGTTTTTCAGACAGTGACCAAACAAAATACTCTAACTCCTATGTAACTCCACTAAAATGGATGAAACCAACTGGAACAGTAAGATAACACAAAAAATCACAAATTTCTACATATGGTTTCACCATATGAATCCGTACTAGGCCGTACACACAGAATGACTTACAAAACTCTTCTATTTCCTTCTTTGAACATCAAAATCTGTACATAGTAACATCTAACCTTCCTAAAAGGCATAAGGACATCAAATACCATCATCATGTAATTAAAGATGCTCCAAGAATTTTTTGTGTCCATTTCAAACTAATTTTTCATTCCTTGAGCAACATTTTGCAAAAATTGGTCATGCAACATTTTGCAAAAAGACAACTTTTTAGAAACATTTGTCAAAGTTGCATTTTTGTGAAAGATGCCAATTCTACCAACCTCCAAGTATTTAGGAGTGATCTAAAACATGATAAGAACCTATACTAAGGCTTCAAAACATAAAATTCAACATAAGGACTAAAATAACCAAAAGAGACTAAACTTGGTCTAACATGGTTTCAGGCACCCTTAAGGTTTATAACCTACCTTAGGGTCCTTCACCTTACAAAATAGAACCACAAATACACACACTAGGTTACCGAAGGAATCACCCTTATTACAACCAAACTAACACTAAAATAGAAACTACACAAGGTTCCCTACACCATTTAGATGGCGCACCGATATGTGTAGAAAAAATTAGATAGTCATGTAATAGGATAACTTAGACGTGTTCCTTGTCATGCATAGAAAGAGATGGATAGGAATGGGATAGGGTGACTTAGATCACATTGGTACACATAAAAATAGGTAGATAGGCATATGATAAGGTGAGATTGAGATGACATAATGGATTGGCCCACAAAAAGGAAGACATTAAGATCATAAAATTTAAATTTATAAGAAAAACAGATGATGTAGAAACAAAAATATCGTTAGATAAAAAAAAAAAAAAAAACTCCCCCCTTGTAGATGTGTAGGCAATGGAAATAAGATTAAAGATGTTGAACAGGAAAATGGGAGCTAGGGTTCAAGTGGACAAGATTTTGTGGGCATGAGGAAGAATTTCGAGACGCAGATGAAGATGAGAAATTTGATTGATTTGTGTTCTTATAGGGGTGATATTTTCTTGTCCATGGAACTCTATTTTGGTGTCATTTACAGAGACCATGGGATGTTGTTGTTTTCATGGGATGTGGCTACTAGTAACCAACTAAGAGATGTTATCCTTATTCTTATTGATGGAACACATTACTTGGTGGACTACAGTTTATGTCTAGCATGGCCCTAGGATTCTTCTGTGAGGGGATTTTCCCCCTTGAGACCCTAATTTATTATACTTATGGATGAGGGTGATGACTTTTTAGGTGTCATGTTGTTTGAAGGTTTGGATTGTGAGGTTTTATTTCCTTTCTCAGGCCTCACTTTCCTATTTTATCTTCTTAGTATGATTATCCTAACTAGTGTGACTATTATCTAGGCATGTTGGTGATGTACAATGCATATTGTACATTTTCTATTTTTTTTATTTTTCTCCCATGTTTTGCTAAAGTGCATCTATGTGTTTTTTTGTAGTAGAGTCTGGAGATTCTTCTCTTTGATATGAAGGTCTTGTTGACTTGGAATGCCCCCTTCTTGGGTAGTATAATTTAGATCTAGCAAGTTCTAAAGTGTGGGCGATTTTATTTCTCTTAGAGCTCATGGATCTTGAATCACCTTTTATTGAAAGATTGTGACCATGTGGAAACTTTTTATCATGTTTATAGGCTTTCTTTCATGGTTTCTAAGGATGGTGGACTTTTCTGGGGCTTTTCTAGTTTTCTTAGGTGCTAGGTGTTTCCAGGATGGAGATTTATCTGTCTTATTTTTTTGGCTTCTTGTGCAGGAATCTCTTCAATCCCTTTTGAGTTGATTCAAAGAGTCTTGGTTTTTTTAGGAGGCATAAACTTTTGGGTTTTGGATTCTTAGTTATACAATTATTGGAGTGGGTTGGGCTTGAATTTTTTTAGATGATGTCCTTTGATAATTTTGACCCTTTCATCTTCCTCCCTCTATTCTATGTCCCCTTTACCTTGATTCTTATGTCTCTTGGAGAAGGTGTTTGGACATTCCTAATGGAAGTGGTGTTGGTGGTGGTTGGGTATGAGCATATCAAGGGGTTTTGATTTATTTTGTTTATGCCTATCATCCCTTGTTTACTATATTGGTATCCTTCATCCTTGTTTTTGTGTTCTTGAGTAGGTTTTCAAGTAGTTTCTTGGCTAAAGAAATGTTGGGAGTGGCTAGGTGTGAGTGTTTTAAGATCGATGAAATTGATGTGATTGTACTTGTTTCCTCCCTCTATCCTTTATAGGTACCTTATGCCTTTTTTTTTTATTTTTTAAAATACCTATTATTGGATCTTGGTTGTAGGGGTTCTGGTTCTAGATGGTGGTAAGTGTTTTCAGGCACTGGGCTTTATTATTCTTACTTCTTTCCCTCTCCTCCCCTTTTTATATGAGGCCTTTGCATTGTCTTCTCCATAAGGTGTGAGGGTAGTTGGCTTGTAGCTATTGTGATGGTGATGAAGTTTAAATGAGAGTATTTAATGTTGAGGAGCATTGATGTGCTCACTACCTCTTTGCTCCTTTCATTGTTTTGGGCTACCTATTATCTATTAGGCTCTTCTATCTTAGCTATGTTTCCTATTGAGGTGGATGAAACTCCGATGGAGGTGATTTATTTATGGACAAGAAGATGTGGTTACTCCTTGATTTTCCTTCTCTTGTTCTAGCTTCTATTAAGGTTGATTATTTTGGTGTAGGTAAAGGTTTGCACAAGAGCAAGTGATTTAGGCTTAATGTTGGCAGAGCCTTTCAAAACCCCTTGTATGTATCTCTTATGTTTTTCTTTTGGGCCCTTGGTTACCTTATGAAAAATTATATATTTTCTTAAGGTTATGTGTCCATGTAAAATCCAAGTATTAGGTAATGGGAGCTAGTCAAAACCCTTCAAAGATGTAGGGAGCTTTCAAAACCCTATGGAGTGCATTGTATGGGTTTGTTTTATACTAGGTGTAACTGTAATTTATTTCATTTAGCTTTTAGGTTGTTTATGTTATACTATTGGTAGGGTTGTTGATGTTTGATGTTGCTTGTGTTTAGCCATTTGTTTATGGGTTCCAAATCCTACCAAAATTTATTTGTAAAGGGTTTCAAGGTCCATTCAAAACCTATTTGTTCTGTAATCAAAATAGCTCCCCATTATAATGGACACTTTTTCTCAGAGGGAGTATGAGACATTCTAAGGAGAGAAAAGAAATTGTGGCATGTCAACATACAAGATGTTGAGACAAAATGATCATTAGATAAAAAAAAAGGCAATGAAATACATAGATATAAGAGAACCCCTCAGAAGAAACCATAATAATCAGAGACGAATATGATACATTCTAGGGAGAGAAAAGATGTTATGGCATGTCAACATTAAATATGTTTCCATGTAATATTAATTCCTAATGGGTGACATGCGATTTCAACAATATCTACACAGAGATAGGGAGATCTGTAGGACTGGTTTTAGAACTTGATGGGTCACTCTGGAATTTTGCATCTTGAGGCTTAAAGATTATCTAAACGTTAGAAGAATGAGCATATTGAAGATGGAAGAATGAGAATTTTCCTTGAATGCAAGTGATAAAATTCATTTTCTCTACTTCGAGGGTCATGTTTTGAGAAAAAGATAAAAACCAAATTTTTGTGTTTGTACGAAGGAAGGATTTTTGGTGAAACATCAAATTTTTTTTGATATGCAGATTCTAGATAAAGGGCCTGCGAGATAGCGATTTTTTTCTATTTAGCGAGAAGCTTCAAATGAGGTTACGAAGTAATGATTCTTGTCATTTTGTAGAGGATATATTAATGGTAAATGAAATGGCAAAAAGATTATCACAAATGAGAAAGGTGGCTTGGATGACAGTTGAAGTAGATTGACAAGTTTTTCACACATTCAAAATATCTTATTAGTGGTATTAGAATTGAATGGGCATTAATTTAATTGATCATGAAGAAGATGACATGATTTTGGAATGGAATTTTTTTTTCATCAAAGATATAAATTTAAACATCGGAGGTTGTGCTGCATCACGAATTAGTCTTAAGGTTAAGCAAAAGGTTAAAACAATAATAGAAGTTTCATACACCTAGACTTGAAAAGACTAAAAATACAAGTTGTCATTCCCTAGAGAATGTATGATGCAAGAAATAAAATTTGAATGTGGGAAGTTTATTCGATCATGCCTAAATTTAAAGAAGGAACAAAAGTACGTGTGACCGAAGATGATGGGTTTCTTATAATTTTTATTATATAAAGGGATAGGGATTAAATTAAGAACAAAAAAATCAAATTACAAGTTGAAGTGATGGGTTTTCTAATTGTTTTAGATCCTTGGAATGAGAATCCACATCAAGTGATGCAGCCAAATTTGTTGGATACGGAAGAGGATCAACATGATGTGCTTAGTACCTTAATGAATGCTTCTTGGGATCTTAAGACTAGTTGTGTAGCCTATGAAAGTGACATGTTTGAACTGGAAGCAAAGAAAGACCGAGAAGAGTTGCATGACCTAGTTCAAAAAATCTAGAGGAATGATGATGGTTGGGTCCCTGACGACCTCAGAGATGAACTGTGTACATGCTCTAATTTATTTGACTAGATGGACCTTATTTTTCTCTATATTAAAAAATTGTTACTTCTAAGAGTAGGGTTTGTTTAATATAAGGTTATACTTTGGAAAGAACATCGAGGATGACATTGTTCTTTTGGATTAATTTTTCTTAGTGTTTAGTTTTAGTTTTAGTTTTTTTCGTTGTAATTAAGTGATCCAGTTACAAGTTAGTTTTTAGTTAGGAATAGTCACATATGTTTGAAGCTTGTTGCATTCCTTCATTTTTGTATAAACAAGGATACCAAAACTGATGATAGTAGACAAGACAAGTTTTAGAGATACCGGGACAATGTTTGTAATGACTAGTAGAATGTTGCAAATTGGAGCATGCACCAATTGTACATATTTTTTATATTAATACAAATAACCTATTTTTTTCTCAACTTGGAGATTGTAAGTTCATTCCCTTCATTTTAGATTAGTCCTCTATGATTATTGATCTCAGGATTAATTACTACCATTAATATATCTAGTGAAGTATTAATTTCAGTATATAGCCTGGATCATCAAAGATGACATACAAAGTGTTGTCTATGTATCTTTTGTTAGAATAAATTTAGAATAACTAAGAGGGGAGGGGCGAATCAGTTATCCTCAGGTCTAGGTGTAGCAAATAAAAATTTCTATATTTCAGATCTACTCGGTAGCAGTAGAATATGTCAACAACTTAATCATGTAGTTTATTGTCTAATGTAATTAGCTTGTAGAAATATAACAGTAAAAAAAACCATAAGCATTCACACAAGTTGACACAAGTATTTAATGTGGAAACCCAATATGGGAAAAACCACTAGTAACATGCTACCAAGTTTCACTCTTCTGAAGTGAGCTCTGTGAGGAGCCAACCCTGTTAAACGTTACAATAACAAACTGTTAGGTGTGACCTGGTTAAAGGATTTAATCACCCTATCAGGAGTGGCCTTGTTAGAAGACTTAGAACATTCCACCTGAATGTCACCTTGTTAGAGGATTTAATCAAATGACTGTTAGGTCAACCTTGTTAAAGGATTTAACTGATACAATGGTTAGAAAGTAATCAACAGTTGTGATCTAATACATGCAACTTACTTTGTAAATTCAGATCCAATTACAGCTCTGATGTTAACTTACTAGATGGCCTACATTGTCATTTCAATCTTGTGATCTGCTTGGAAATATGTCAAGTAATCACACATGCAACTTTTTGCTTTTTTATTCAGCCTTCTCTGCTAGATCATGCCAATCAGTAAATCAACTATGCAATCCTCTTGCATACACACATATACACCAGGTAGTACATCCACACTTGCACACTCAGCAGCACACACAATGAATAACCCCCTTTAGGTTATCATATACCTCTCTGTCTAGGTTAGATAAATCTTTTGCCGCTTAATCAAGATCATAGATCTTAGGTTAGGTCAGATCCAATGGATCATTCCATCATTGCATTACATTTACTTCTCCAAAGTAGTCTCTAATTAAATATTGAAACCGTGCATTAATTATGGTTACCCATACATTAAATGATGTGGATCAATCTTTAATTAACTTTACATATCCCAATAGAATCAACTAAGTCAGCCAGAGATCTCAAATCTCATCATTAATCCAATTATTGTAAGTCAGCCAACATCACTATTTCCACTCGGCAATTTCACTGGTGCTCAGCACTGAACAAAATTTCTCATCACAAACAACTTCGCTTGGCACAAATAACTTTTCTCGGCACAAGCAACTTTGCTCGGCACAAGCCAAACTTTGCTTGGCACAAAACAGCCAGAAAAATTGTCTTTGAAAGATAAACAACTAATTTCTTTTCCAGAGTGCCAACTAATCAAGTGCCCTTTTATTTGCCTTAACTCAACCATTCAGTTGGTCTTCTTGTTAAATCTTCTTCATCAACAATAGATATGGTACTCAAACAGATAACAATAGTCTCACTAGTTAAGGTTTGACAACAATGAAAAAATAATAATTTCTTGCATTGTCACTTTCCAACAATCTCCCTCTTTGGCTTTGATGGCAACACAAAATATTAAAACAATGATTTAACAAGCATAGTTACCATACAATCCAAAAAGTCACCTGTGTTCCTTGATATGAACAAATCTTCATTAATGTCTTTAGCTTCATTCTGATTCTCATCTGTAAAACATTTCTCCCTCTGTGTCTGTAATCACACTATAATCATCTGTGTCTAATCATCTGTAGACTCCCTCTGAATAGATAATCACTTCAATGTATTCAATAGTAACTTCAGCCTCTATATAATTCTTCCTTTATCTAATCTAATCTCTTCTAGGCAATCTCTCCCTCTAGGCAATGTAATCTCTTCCTCTAGGAAATCTCTCCCTCTTTGACAACAATGCCAAACATGTCGATATCTTTATCATGTAGATATTCAGTATCATGTTGATCCTGTTATCTTGATTATGACTGATTTTCTTTTCTATCCTTGTCCAACTTCACAACTTTAGTTAGCATCCTAAAGTGTGACTTACTGTGCATCAATGTATCAAGTATTCTGAATATAATATTTGATGCAAAAGTACCATACAACACTTAATTAGCCTCAGTTAGGGGAATCACCCCCATTTTACCTTGCAAATACTCATGAGCATCCTTGGGTAGTGCCTTTGTGAATATGTCTGCTAATTGTTCTTTAGTGTTCACATAATCCAGTCTAACTTCTTTATTCTGAACTAGCTCCCTCAAGTAATGATACTTGATAGCTATGTGCTTTGCCTTCAAGTGCATAACATGGTTTTTAGAAATATTAATGGCACTCATGTTATCACAATATATGACAACTGGTTTAGTGATTTCTTCCTTCATACCTTTCAGTAGTATCTTCAACCACACAATGTTAGAACAGTTGACCGCTGCTGCCACATACTCAGCTTCAATTGTAGTTTATGAGGTGTAGTTATGTTTCTTGCTTGTCCATGAGATCAATATTTTTCCTAAAAGAAATGCTCCACCAGTAGTGCTTTTCCTATCATCAACATTTCCAGCCCAATCAGAGTCAGTGTGAACTCTAATTTCAAACTTGTCATTCTTCTTGCAGTATAGACCATAGTCATCAGTTCCTTTCAAATATCTTAGAATCCTTTTTACTTCCATCATGTGAGTTTCCTTGGGGTTAGAAGAAAACCTTGCAACAATTCCAACAACTAGGGCAATGTCAGGTCTACTGTGTACAACATATTGTAGTTTTCCAATAATTGATCTGTAGAGTGTTTGGTTTACTTCTTTTGTGTCATCATCTTTTGTCAGCTTTTGTCCAGTAGCCATGGGTGTACTTACTAGTTTGGACTCTTCCATTCCAAAAGTTTTTAGTATCTCCTTGATATATTTAGATTGAGTGATATACATACCATTCTTCATTTGATAAATTTGTAAGCCAACAAAGAATTTTATCTCACCAAACATAGACATTTCAAATTCAGTTTGCATCTCTATTGCAAATGTTTGGCATAACACATCTTGTCCACTAAATATGATGTCAGCTACAAAAATTTCAGCTAATAATGTACCTTTATTTTACTCTGTCTTTAAGTACAGGTTGCTGTTGTCATTGGTTCTTGAAAATCTAATCTTGATCAGATAATTGTGCAATCTCTCATACCATGCTCTTGGTTCTTGCTTCAGTCCATATCCTGCTTTGTGCAATCTGAAAATCATATTCCTTTTGTTTGGGTCAACAAAACCATTAGCTTGCTCAATATACACTTCTTCTTCCAAGATACCATTGAGAAATGCAGATTTCACACCCATCTGATAAACTTTGAATCCTTTATAGGCTGCATATGTAAGTAAGGTTTTGACTCCTTCCAATCTTGCAACTAGAGAGAATGTTTCACCATAGTCAATTCCTTCCTCCTGTGCATAACCCTTGCATACCAGTTAAGTTTTGTTTCTTATCACATCTCCATGTTCATTCAGTTTATTCCTGAATACCCACTTTGTACCAATTACATTTTTATCCTTCAGCCTAGGTACAAGTGTCCAATTCTTTTTCTTCTCAATTTGTTCAATTTCCTCATTCATTGCCTGTATCCAATATTCATTTTCTAAAGCATCTTTCACTGTTTTGGGCTCAAATTCACATAACAGACATGTGCCATTTTTCAACTTACTTCGTATCATAACTATAGAATCCTTTGATCCAATGATTTGATCAGAATTGTGGTGTCTCCTCATGTATTTCACTAGATTAGGCTCAGTCTTTGCTTTAGGTTCATTGTTAGTATTTAGTTCTGGTTGATTTTGAGACTCGACATCTCCATTAGATAGCTTGGCATTCACTTGCTGTTGCTAGAAACTCCACTTTGTGACTCAACAGGTGCATGTTGTTGCTCGACAGTAGCCTCAGGTAATGTATTATAATATTCCTCATCCAAATATATGAATGATTTGTAGCTTTTTGGCTCTTGTGTACTTTCAGCTTCATTCCTTTCTGCAAACTCATCAATTCTAACATTTGCACTTTCCACAACTTTGTTAGTATTAGAATTCAAACATTTGTATGCTTTTCTTTTCATTGAATAACCAAGGAATATACCTTCTTCACCTTTAGCATCAAGTTTTCCATTTCTATTGTCCTTCAGTATAAAACATTTGCTTCTAAATACTTTAAAGTACTTTACACTAGGTGCATAACCATGCCAAAGTTCATAAGGTGTAGCATTTGTACCTTTCTTAACTTGTACTCTATTTAGGGTATAGACTGTAGTACTTATAGCTTCTTTCCAGTATTTATGTGCAACATTCTTCTCCATCATTAGTGTTCTTGCACAATCCATGATAGATCTATTCCTTTGTTCAACAATACCATTTTGTGGAGGAGTATCGGGTGCGGACATCTGTCTCTTTATGCCTCGGTCATTGAAGAACTTGTTGAACTCATAGAAATAAACTCTCCACCTCTGTCAGATCTTAAGCATTTCAAAAAATTTCCTGTTTCCTTTTCAACTTTAGCGAAGTACCATTTAAATAACTGAAATGCATTAGATTTTTCCTTGAGAAACATTACAGTCACCATCCTTGAATAATCATCAACAAATAGAATAAAGTATCTAGCACCATAGTAGCTTCTTTCTCCAATGGGACCACAGAGAACAGTATGAACTAATTCCAGAATTTCCTCTGAAATATGTGTTTTACTCTTGAAACTAGACTTAGTCATCTTTCCTAGTTGACATTGTTTACACATAGCATTCTCAAGTTTCTTTAACTTAGATATCCCTCTAACCTTTTTCAATTTACTTATGCTTACCAAGTTATCAAATTTCACATGACACAACCTCTTATGCCATAACCAAACATCATTGTACTGTGAAAAAAAACACATTTCTTCAGATAAATCCAGATAAAACAAGTTACCTTTAGTCTGATCACCACTTCCAACTAATTCTCCAGTAGAATCATAGATCTTTGTTTTTCTATGATGGAACTCAACTATGTAACCAGAAGTGTTCATCTATGCAACACTCAGCAAATTGTAATTAAGATCATCAACCCAATATACATTATCACATCTGATTTTGTCAGTCAGGTTAATCAATCCTTTACCTTTGAGAAGACATGGTGCATCATTACCAAATTTTACATATCCTCCTTTGCATTGGTTTAGGGTTTAAAAACTTATCATTGTCACTAGTCATATGATGGGAACAACCACTGTCAATGATCCAATGATCACTTTTACTCTTGTAAGAAATTAATGTAGTTTTCTCATCATCATCAGAATCTTCTTTCATTGTCATCAAAATTTTTAGTATCACTGTCAGAAGTTTCTTCAGCAATATAACAAGATTTCTTACCTTTGTCTTTGTAATCCTTATATTTCCTAAAGTCTCGGTCATCCTTTCTATCTTTGTATTATTTGTATTTGTTGTCCTTTCTTTCATCTTTTTCATTCTTATCAAGACATCTAGCAGCTATATGACCAACTTTATTACATGAAAAATAAATGATAGGAAGTTTACCTCTATATTTTCCTTTTCCTCTAGACAACCTTTTTTCCATAAGTGCTTCAAGTTCTTCAAGATCATGATAAGTAGTGTCACTATCACTGTTCACATGTTTCTTTCCTTTCTTAGATTTATTGAGGACCAACTGTGATCTAAAAGCAGAATCAATACCTTGTGGATTGTAGTTATCATAATTTGACATTTCAAATGTAGTGAGTCTGCCTATCAGATTCTCCAGATTCAGATTATTGTTAGGAGTATATCTCAATTCTTTAATTGAAGAAACTCTAATAGAATATACAGGAAGTAAAGTTCTTAGTACCTTGCTCATAATAGTGTTCTCATATATTGTTCCATTAGCTCCTCTAATGGCATTTACAACTTCTTTCACTCTACCATAATACTGATTAACATTTTCACCTTGCATTTTCATCTCATCAAACTTACCTCTTAGAATTTTTTATTTAGCTCTCAGCACATTTGTGTCTCCACCATAGATAGTTGCAAGTTTAGCCCACATCTGCTTTGCATTTTTGCAGCTCTTTATGTCATCAAACTCTGAATAGCTCAATGAGGATGCAATCTCCAACATTGCTTGATTGTGCTCTTGATTTTCTCTTAGTTGTGCAGCTGTGAGAGGAGTAGTAGGTGATACATAGTCATTTTCAATAAGTCGCTTAGCATCATCTCCAATACCAGCCAGATGTAGTTTCATAAAACTCTGCCATGCAGGGAAGTTATCTTTGTTCAGCTTAGGAACCTCCTTCTTATACATCTTGATCTTTTTGCTCCAAGTACCTTCAAGCTATTTTTAGGAGACCAAATCTCTGATACCAATTGTTAGAATGAATTTAGAATAATTGAGAGGGGAGGGGTGAATCAGTTATCCTCAGGTCTAGATGTAGCAAATAAAAATTTTTGTATTTCAGATCTACTAGGCATCAGTAGCATATGTCAACAACTTAATCATGTAGCTTACTGTCTAATGTAATTAGCTTGTAGAAATATAATAGTAAAACAAACCATAAGCATTCACACAAGTTGACACAAGTATTTAACATGGAAACCCAATATGGTAAAAACCACCAGTAACATGCTACCAAGTTTCACTCTTCTAAAGTGAGCTCTGTGAGGAGCCAACCCTGTTAAAGGTTACAATAACACACTATTAGGTGTGACCTGGTTAAAGGATTTAATCACCCTATTAGGAGTGGCCTTGTTAGAGGACTTAGAACATTCCACCTAAATGTCACCTTGTTAGAGGATTTAATCAAATGATTGTTAGGTCAACCTTGTTAAAGGATTTAACTGATACAATGGTTAGAAAGTAATCAACAGTTGTGATCGGATACATACAACTTACTTTGAAAATTCAGATCCAATTACAACTTTGATGTTAACTTACTGGATGGCCTGCATTGTCATTTCAATCTTCTGATCTGCTTGGAAATTCATCAAGCAATCTCACATCCAACTTTCTACTTCTTTATTCAGCCTTCTTTGCAAGATCATGCCAATCGGTAAATCAACTATGCAATCCTCTTGCATACACACATGTACACTAGTCAGTACATCCACACTTGCACACTTAATAGCACACACAATGAATAACCCCCTTTAGGTTATCATATACCTCTCTGTCTAGGTCAGATAAATCTTTTGCCCCTTAATCAAGATCGTAGATCTTAGGTTAGGTCAAATCCAATAGATCATTCCATCATTGCATTACATTTACTTCTCCAAATTAGTCTCTAATTAAATCTTGAAACCATGAATTAATTATGGTTACCCATACATTAAATGACTTGGATCAATCTTTAATTAACTTTACATATCCCAATAAAATCAACTAAGTCGGCCAGAGATCTCAAATCTCATCATTAATCCAATTACAGTAAGTCAGCCAACATCACTGTTTCCGCTCGGCAATTTCATTGGTGCTCGACACTGAACAAAATTTCTTGTCACAAACAAATTTTCTTGGCACAAACAACTTTTCTTAGCACAAGCAACTTTTCTCGGCACAAGCCAAACTTTGCTCGACACAAAATAGCTAGAAAAACTATCTTTGAAAGATAAACAACTGATTGCTTTGCCAGAGTGCCAACTGATCAAGTGCCCTTTTATTTTCCTTAACTCAACCATTCACTTGGTCTTCTTGTTAAATCTTCTTCATCAATAATATATATGACACTCAAACATATAACAATAGTCTCACTAGTTAAGGTTTGACAGCAATGACAAAATAACAATTGCTTGCATTGTCACTTTCTAACATCTTTGTCTTATTGGTTTTTTTATGAAAATTAAATTCTATTAGACTATGGTTTATATCGTAAATGAATCTTTTCTATATATGGTAGTGGATGGTATATATACTATCTCTCAGAGTTGTATGTGAGGATCTGAATGAAGTTTGACTCTATCTTCCCAATATTGAATAACGAAGTGGTCTAATTAGGTTAATTCATAAGGAAATTTTATCTTTTAAAGCTTTCAAGTTCAACTATATCTACAGTTGACAAGAAATACAATATTCATTTATTTATTACACAAAGCAATTTTAAGTTTACTCACATTTTGATCTTTTTCAAAGTACTCACTTTCCATACTTGATAGGAAAATATTTGAAGTGCATCATAATCTGCTATAAAAACATTGGACTTGGAGGATAAGTTTTAGGAGTAGGTTTACCAACCTTGGTTTTTCAGAACCAAAATTGTAGAAGTTCAAACCTTGTCCTTGGTTCAACTTGTTAGTTGGCCAAATCACTTGGGTTTCCCATTATTAGATTGGTATGTCTATATAAAAACCAATTTGTTGATTTGGGAACCAACACATTGGCGACTCTACTATGGAGTGGTTTTGAAGACATTTGTCAGATCTCTGGTGAAGTGAAATTGAATCTATTGGGATTGAGAATTTAAAATCGTTTTTTCTACTTTCCTTCTAATAAGAAGGTGGTGACTCTTCAAATTTTATGCAATTATATTTTGATAAGCTAAGGTATTTATCCTAAGTATTCATTTGGGGTAGGATACCCTTACATCAAGATCATTTTAATCAGACTGAATTAAATAGAAATACAAGAAAAGAAAAGAAACAAGTCTCACATATGTTGTTCACATGACATAGGAAATTCCTTGATAGGGAATATAATTTTTTCATTGAGAAAAACCAATTTGCAAGTCAAAATATTTTTGAGGAGGATAGAAACCCATTTGTTTTTTAAGATGCAGAAGATCAAAATCCAATGCAAGAGATAGGAGAAGAAGAAGACGAGGATGATGATGATGAGGATAGGGCATTGGATGCTACGTTTCACAAGATGGTTGACTATGGAACAAAGGATCCAAAGGTAGTTAAATCTTTGATGAGGCAACCTAGTGAAATATTGGATAAGTTAGGAATAAAAAGAAGTGATTTGTCTCTACCAACTGATAATGAAAATAATGGATAAGGATCAGGAGGTAAGGTGACATATAAAGGAGATAAACCACCTAAGTAAAATCCTCCTCATAGGAAAAATGAGAAAAATATTTTTAAGGGTCATACTAACCCTTTGTATGAACCTAATGACAAAAGAAGAAATGAGAATAATAGTAATGATAATGGACAACAAGGAAATTGGAGGCAGCTAAGTGGTGGTAGAAACAATCACAATGAAAACCATAGGAAGAAAAATAGAGGCATTCAATGAAATAGAAACCAAGGTAGAATAGGTCAGAATTGGGGTAACATAAATCAAAATGGTGGTAATCATGGAAATCAGAATTAACAAGCAAGTAGAAATAATTTTGGAAATAGAGAACCTATGGTTATTGAAAGGTATTGTTAGAAATTAATCTTTCCTTGGTGAACTATATAATTAAAGGATAAACCAAGGTATCCTATTTTGTTCTTGTCCTCTAGTCCAAGTAGGAGGACATGTCACATTTTTGTATTTCCTTTAATAAGCAAATTAGATATTCCTCCTTAAGAGGATTCCTATACATGGAACATACTTAATGTGAATGTGGCACTCATAGGATATGAGATTTACATGCAAAATCCTTCACTCATATCTACTTAAGAGGTGCTTCTCACACACTTTTCAAGGTTGGTTCTCACAAAGTTGGTTCTCATGGGAATTCTTCTCTCTTCTACTCTCATTCCCATTATTTATCTCATAATATTGTAATGAGCTTATTTCTCTCTTTCTCTCTTCTTCTTCAGGCTTTGTGCCTCATTCATATTATACAAAAGGGATTTTTTATTTCTTTTTCCCCTTTCAAAACCCTTGAGTTCTTGTGTTGGTTTTGGAGCATTTTGGTAAACTTAGTGTTTGATCTATTGAAAGAAAATCTCTCTCTTTCTTTGTATTTAGTAAAACTCTTCCTTTTGAACACTCTCTTGGATTCTTTCCTTATCTATTTTTTATTTTATTTTATGTTTATAACATGGTATCAGAGCTGGTTTAATCCTTGTTTTAAGTGTTGCATGTAGGAATAGTTAAAAGATATCTCCGTTGAGGAGAAGAAATCCAATTTTTATTGATCTAACTTTTGTTTGCAAGGATTTCTTTCATTCTTTTTGGAAATCTAACTCTATTCATATCTATTTCAAGTTTTTTGAAAAGTAATAATCTCTCCCTCTGTTGGGAAACCACAAGGGAAGATTTCAGATTTGCATGTTTTTTTTTTATCATTAAATCAATATTTAAATTTGAGTACTAATCACTCCCTCTATCGGGAAACCACAAGGATTTTCTTTTCATGCATTCTCATCCTTTTTATAACTCTCATCTACAGGTCTTTTAAAATATTGTCTGCATAAGATAGGATTATGAGGAGTAATAATATATTGTTTTCCAGAGATATGAGAAATCCAACTAAATTCAAGAAGGATTTCAAAAACAATATCCTCACCAAAAAACAAGCAATCAAACAAGTTGATAAACATCAACTGAAGTAAGCGCATCCAATTCAACTTACAAATGGAAAAAAAAATTGATAAACATCAAATAAAGTAAGTGCATCCCAGTGCAACTTACAAATGGAACAAGTTGATAAACATCAACTAAAGTAAGTGCAACTCAGTGCAACTTACAAATGGAACAAGTTGATAAACATCAACTGAAGTAAACGCAACCTAGTACAACTTACAAATGGAACAAGGTGATAGACATCAACTGAAGTAAGTGCAACCCTGTTCAACTTACAAATGAAACAAGTTGATAAACATCAACTGAAGTAAGTGCAAACCAGTGCCACTTACAGATGGAAAAATTTGATAAACATCAACTGAAGTAAGTGCATCCTAGTGCAACTTACAAATGGAACAAGTTGATAAACATAAACTGAAGTAAGTGCAACCTAGTACAACTTACAAATAGAATAAGTTGATAAACATCAACTCAAGTAAGTACAACCCAGTGCAACTTACAAATGGAATAAATTGATAAACATCAACTGAAGTAAGTGCATCCCTTTGAAACTTACAAATAGAAACAATAGATCAAATGGAACTCATAAAAGATGTAACAATAGATAATATAAAAATATGAGATAAAATAATGCAATATAACGAAATAAACCACTGGAAGGCAATGTTGTAAGATAACTCATAATACTTGAAAAAACTATAATTTAACATTATCAATGAGTTTAAGTGCATTAGATCAATCATATGACATATTTTTTTGTTCCTTAAACACAATAGTTAGATCAAAGACATTCTTCCATGATGAAAAGTTGGCATAATTACAAAAAACATGAACAAAAGAATAGGTAAGAAAAAATGTTTACCCTCTTTTTTAAATGAACATAATCTCCTTTCTTACGAATAATAATCAAAATGAAATATTTCCATACCATATTATTAGAACCAATTAATTTAATCTCTAGAATCAATGTAGGCATGATTAATAAAGAAAGAGATGATCAAATTAACTTAAACAAAGTGGAATACAAAGAATATATATTGATCAAGATTAATAAAAATAAATTTGAATTAATGTAACTCACAATTTAAATACTTAAATAATGATATGAAAAAAATTAAATATTCAGAGTAAATGAAGGAAAAATATTTAATTGCAATGAATTAACGAAATAGCAATTGAAATAAGTTAGAATTGATATGGTGAAAGTAGGAATGAAATGATATGAAGTAATATTAAGCGGAAAAAAAGTATTGACATTTAAACTTTTCTAATTAAAAAATGCTAATAAACTTAATTTGAGAAAATGACAATGAGAATTAAACTAAATAACAGATATGAAATTTGAAAGAAGCTTATTTGAATAAATAAATACCAATATAAAAATTAGATGAACAAATACAAATAAACAAATGTGAAATAGTTAATAATTAATAACTAAATGAATTAAAGATAATATGAGTCAAATATTGAAGGAATCATTCAAACTAGAGCTAGAATTAGATAAACCATAGAAATAATTAAGAGATCAGAGTATTCTCCTTCAAAAAAATGACAAAATTCTCCATGCCAAGTGTGAGAAGAAACACTGCCAAAGAAATGATATACATAATAACTATATGTTATTATCCAAGCATATTATAACATTTTAAAAGAAATGATTGCAGATATGTTTTTAACCAAGAATAAACTAGCAAAAGGACAAGAGAAGTTAGCAGAATAAGTGCAAGAAATAAATGTTACACAAACAAAGGAGAGTTGCACTAAGAGTGCAAGAATTGAAACAGAGAACTACGTAAGCAAGGAGTGCTGCTACGCAAACCAAACTAACATGAATGCTCCGATGAAATTTTAAAGTATAAGAGAACTAAAAATGTTGCGCAAGGTACAAGATATGCTGTGCTAAAAGGAAGACAAGTATTAAAGTATAAAGGTTTTAGTTTCTACTGGTTGAAGTTGCACTTGGAATACTGCACTAGAATATTTGAATCTTTTAGAATAATTTAATAATATATCACTATGATGAGAAGGGGGGTGCGTGTCAAGAAGCTAAGGGATGTTGAACACCAAAAAGAGACAAAAAAACTATGCTAAGAAAACTTAAAAAGGCTGTGATGAATAAATATTTTCCTATAACATTTAATAAAGGTTGCGCTCCAAGCAACTAGCTAAGCTACGTACAAAGAAAACAGAGAGAAGACCAAGCAAGGAGGGAGAAACAATAAGGATGATAAGATACGTAGATATCAAAGGCTATGCTAGATGGGAGGATAAGTTAACAGACTGCATGAGCAACTAGATGAACACAAGGAATATTAAAATGTTGTGCTATGGAAAGGCAATGCTATAATGCAGTGTAATACCAATCAAAATATAATCTTGCACAAGAATCTAAATTTTTATAACTTTGATATTATGATTGTCTTTCTATTAAATGTTGCACAAACACAAAAATGTGTCAAAGCATATACAAAATACTGAGATCTGTAATATAAAAATAGTATGAAAACAATAGATTAAAAGTATACAAAGGTTAAGATATTAAATGAAATGCTGATAAAATAGAATAGATATATCACAACAAGATTAAAGATATATATTAAAGATTATAAAATACATGCATATGAGAGTTAGAAAAATGGATGAGAATGCATGAAAAGAAAACCCTTGCGGTTTCCTGATAGAGCTAATGATTAGTATCATATTTAAATATCGATTTAACTATAAAAAATAGAACAAGCAAATCTGAAATCTTCTCTTGCGGTTTCCCGATAGAGGGAGAGATTAGTACTTTTGAAAAAACTTGAAATAGATATGAATAGACTTAGATTTGCAAAAAGAATGAAATAAATCCCTGCAAACAAAAGTTAGATCAATAAAAATATGATTTTTTCACCTCAACGGAGATATCTTTCAACTATTCCTGCATGCAACACTCAAAGAAAGGATTAAAACAGCTCTGATACTATGTTAGAAACATAAAATAAAATGGAAAAGAGATAAGGAAAGAATCCAAGAAAGTGTGCAAAAGGATGAGTTTTACCAAATACAAATAAAGAGAGATTTTCCATCAATAGATCAAACACCAAGTTCACCAAAATGCTCCATGACCAACACAAAAACTCAAGGATTTTTAAAGGAGAAAAGAAACAAAAATCCCTTATGTATAATATGAATGAGGCACAAAGCCTAAAGAATAAGAGAGAAAGAGAGCAATAAGATCATTACAATATTGTGAGAGAAACAATGGCAATGAGAGAAGAATTCCCATGAGAACCAACTTTGTGAGAACCAACCTTGAGAAGTGTGTGAGAAGCATCTCTTAAGTAGAGATGAGTGAAGAAGTTTGCATGTAACTCTGATATCTTATGAGTTTCACATTCACATTAAGTGTATGCCATGTGTAGGAATCCTCCTAAGGAGGAATATCTAATTTCATTATTAAAGAAAATACAAGAATGTGACATGTCCTCCTACATGGACTAGAGGACAAGAACAAAATAGGATACCTTGGTTTATCCTTTAATTACATAGTTCACCAAGGAAATATTAATTTCAAACAGGTATAAAGAACTAGATTTCACTAGTATTATTGGCTATCCAAATCATATACCAAATGAGTTAATGAATCCAATTTCTAAATTCATAAGAAATGGGATAGAATATGTTGATCAACATGTTATAAATGTAAAGAATGCCATTGAGGAGTTGGATATTGATCATTGAAGGCATTATATTTTTCCATTAGTATAATCAGAGAAAAACATGATCTGCACCATCATTTTATACAACATCGATAGACAGGGCACAACACTATCCGATGCCAAGGTTACCCGACAAACATTGTTAAGTGTTATCTGATGACAAAAAGGTAAAAGAAACCCAACGAGTAACAAGAGTGCTACCTAATGAAACATTAAAGAGAGGAACCCAACAGATATAGGGAACCCGATGAACATTTCAATCAAGGAACACCGACAGACTTCAAGTTCAAACTGACAACCAAGAACCGACAGTCACTTACATCCTGCAAAAAGTGAATCTGAATTTCCACGTCAGATAAATCACTGAAGTTATATTTATAGCTTCTTGATTTGCTTTTAAATCCATTATGTGCAGAGGAAGAAATGTATTTATTATTTTTTTAATTAGTTTTACTATTTTAAAACATGCAAACTAAAGATCAAGGTCAAGTTGTAAACCTTGGATCTAAGAGTTAACATTGTAATGTGTGAATTCTAAGATAGGTCAAATACTTGTATAAATAGGTGCTCAATCCATTGAGAATAGTTTTTGTTCAATAAAGATAGTAGCCATGGAGAGAAACTAGAGACCAGAAAGAGAATTCATGCAGAAGGAAAAAAACAAAATAAAATCAGTTTTCAAGAATAGAACAGAGGCTACCGACAAGCAAAGAAAAGGTATTCATCAATCACTTAAGGTGATATTATTATTGTAAGAGTTTTAATGGATCTGTAAATCAGCAATAGTAGATTGCATACAGTCAAGTCAACATTTGTACTCATTCTAACAAGTGTAGTGTGCTAATGAAATCCTTTCAAGAAAGGTGGACTTAACCGTCGTGTTGTAAAAATATCATAACTGAGTGCACACTTAAATCAGTGTTGCTAAAGGTCTTAACAGAGTATATCTTAATAGGTCTCCACCTTAGTACTCCTAACAGGGTAGATCATCAGAACTGATCAAATTGTAAGCCTTCACTGACTCCCTTCCATTCTACAGATAGTGAAGTTTTGTGGGTGCCATCCCCACCATGGTTTTTACTTCCTAACAAGAGTCTTTTGCGATACCGTATCTTGTGTTATGTGTTAATCATTTTCATGAATGTTTCTATGACTGTTGAAAACTATTAAAGATTGTGAACAAACAATACATGCATAAGAAAGAATAACAATAATGGGTGGTAATATAGAATTGAATGATTACTAATGATGAATTGTGAAAGGTGTTAAGAGTTTTAAGAGGTACCGATTCACCCCTCCCCTCTTAGTAATACTTCCTATTAATTTGAACAATTGGTATCAGAGCTAAGTCTCTTCTTGGAAAGCTTAAAGTCTTAAGAGAAAAGATCATACAATGGAGAAGTACAAACTTGATAAGAATATTGAGAACAAAAATCTTAAGATACAGATGTTCTATGAACAATATAAAGAAGCTAGAATCAAGCTGAGAGAGATGTTGGATGAGAAAAAGGTATGGCTACCCGGAATAATGAAAAAGACTATCAAGAAGAAGAGATTCCAGATTTCTTTGAATCTTCAGGATCAAATACAAGAAAAACATCAGATACATTAGAAGAGAACATCACAAATCTAAAGGAGATCAATCAACATTTGACAGAGCAAATAAAGATGCTGCAAATCAGTCAAGAGAGCCAGATGGTAAGAATGATTGATGTGATGAGTTTTACTAGACAAGCTAAAATAGAAAGGACACTTGCTATTGATGATAGAAGGAAGATTATAGAGAAACCACAAGAAAAGGAAATAGAAATTCAAAGACATGCTAAACATCACCATGATCTCACAAATTAGATTATTATACGAGTCAAGAAGAAAATAGAATAAATGTGGAGCTCATTGAGAGAATACAGATCATCAGTGAACTTGTTGGAAACACTGAGAGGGGGGGTGAGTCAGTGTTTAGCTATCTTTTCAATTTCAACAACTTTAAACATAAAACAATTATATATCACTTGAAGCTTAACACAAGATCACATAACACATAATATGATTATGGGGAAACCTTGATTAGAGGAAAACCCTGGTGGGAATTAGTACCCACAAATATTGCACTAGTATAATGAACCTGTTAAAGTTCCTTTGCCCTGTTAGGAGCAATCTTTATAATGAAAGTACAATGACCTGGTTAAAGGCCTAACCCTGTTAGGAGTCTTTTACAAACAACCCTATTAGGGGTGAGGACTCACTATCCAAGAGCTCAGTTCTCAATGAGAAAGAAGGCTACAACCTCCTGAGAATAGATATGCACTATATCCAAAAGTGAATTGATGTATGTGACATAGATGTCTGATCAGTTCCAGTTATGTGCTTATGCTCTTATCTTCTTTAAGGGATTTATCTCATACTAAAATCTTCATACTTCTCTTCTCTATATATTCTCTTACTCTATTTTTATCACATCAAATATATCTTTACATTGCATATATATATATATATATATATATATATATGCCTGAATAGACGCGACTAAAAACAAGACCTTAGTCGGCCCAAAAGCAACATACACAATGCTTCAAAACAAATTGGCTTAAGCGTGTTTACAATAATGTTTAATACATGGTTAAAAACTTATTATAATAGGCACTTATCCTTTACATAAAAAAACATTACACGCTAATCAAACTCCTGAAGTCGGCTCCATACTTTGTACTTTGAACTATTAGTGTAGTTGTTCTTCCTGTAACTTGTTTGTATCGATATTTTGTACTATACATGTATACAGAAAGTATAAAAACATACCATAGATCTTAGTTCCAAATTCACATATTCTGATGTGATCGTACGCATGTGCGTTGATGCTCTAATCGATTGCAAGTCACTATTATGTTCTATCTTCTATAGTTAGTCAATTTTCACTTCATAGTTTACTGTCAAAAACTTCATATGAATTTGTTGAGCATAATGACAACACAAAATAATCCATATACTCCCTGGGATTTAACTTTCCAAAAATCTCCCCCTTTGTCATTAATGGCAACAAAGGAATGTGGCTAAGTTACTCAAAATTGACTAACACCCAAAAACTATATATTTTCTTCTCTTAACATATACTATATATTTATTTGCATATATATACACTTCTCCACATACATACATTACTCCCCCTTTGACATTAATGACAAAGGTGTCAAATTTGTAAGTCTTTAAATACTTACTCCATGTATACATCTGGATATCCAATCTGAAGAGACTTGATCTCTTTCTGCCAAAATGCCTTCATAGAGCATATGTGAGCTTCTCCATTTTTATCAGATCCATGCAAGGACCTTGATCATATTTGAAAATAGTGGCATCAATTGATTTGATGTTCTCATCCAGAACTACTAAGGAGGGCGCTAGTGCATTTGTCAGTTGAGTCTGTCTGCTCCTTATCTTACTGATCTCCATTTTAGCTTTTTCTATCTTGTCCAGTTGACCTTGATAGATATTGTTGCAGATGTTCATGTCTTGCGTGAATGTTTCAACTAATTTTCTAACATTGTCAACCAAGATATCTGCCTCCTCTATCTTTTTGATGTGTTCAGATGTTAGTTTGCATATGTCCATGCAGTTTTCTATAACCTTTTTTCCTTTTGCTGCCAATTCATTCAACATTGTCTGACCAATTTTTAATGACTTTAAATCTAAAGAAAAATTCTTTGTCAGTTCATTCAGTGTTTCCTTTTTATACTCATCTTCTACAGTTCTAGTAGTTGAGTCTACTAAGCTTGTGAAATGTTCTTTGAAGCTTGTTAGTATGTTGTCTACATCATCAACTGACTGAATTTTTTCTACTTTCTTATCCGCAGGCACTAGGTCATTCAGAATGTTTACTAATTCCAAGAAGAGAGGGTTTCTCATAACGTGTTTCTCTTTGGTTTCTCATAACCTTTTTTCCTTTTTCTGCCAATTCATTCAACATTGTCTGACCAATTTTTAATGACTTTAAATCTAAATAAAAATTCTTTGTCAGTTCATTCAGTGTTTCCTTTTTATACTCATCTTCTACAGTTCTAGTTGTTGAGTCTACTAAGCTTGTGAAATGTTCTTTGAAGCTTGTTAGTATGTTTTCTACAACATCAACTGACTGAATTTTTTCTACTTTCTTATCTGCAGGAACTAGGTCATTCAGAATGTTTACTAATTCCAAGAAGAGAGGGTTTCTCATAACGTGTTTCTCTTTGGCTTTTTCCATGGCTATGACACTGATCTTGATCAGGTCTTCTTCCCCCATGCATCCAGACTTGCTGAGTTAGGAGTTAAACTTGACAACAATGAGTTTGATGGTTGAATGGATGGTGTGAATATAGTATTTTGATTAGTATCCATGCATTCACTTTTTACATGGATTTCCATAGCTGGTAACTCATTATTTTTATTTTCTTGTTCTTTATTCAAATCTATTGAATCATTAAAGGGGACTTCATCTTGCTATAAAGATGTGTCATCAGTGCATACCTCCTTTATTTCTTCAGTGCTTACAAATGCTTTATCAACTTTGTCTATATCATTATCAGAAGTTGTCATGGATATCTTGATATTATCAATCACTATAGTATCCCCTGAATCTTTTTTTGTATCAAAAGTTATTGAAACTGAGGGCACTGAAACCTATGGACCTGTCTTAGGTGCATTCTAAATCACTTGTTCTATGACCTATTTGGGAGGAATTAGAGTTACCTTTGTTGTAGGCACCATTGATGGATACATATGTCTATCCAAAAATATCCACTCAAATGCTTTCTGAGTCTCTTCACCAACCAGATCATACTCCTTATTCATGATATGTAGAACTCTTATTTTGGTTCTTAGGTGCGGCTTTACTATATCCAACAGAATGACTTTCTCATCATGCGAGCCCACCGAGAGAAGACTATCCAATGTTTCTTCTCTTATCCTCATATCCTCTTCAATTTATTGCCTCTTTAATATATCAAGTATGTTCCATACCTTGTCTACTATGACAATTTTAAGTTCCAATACTATCCTTTTGAACCTAATCATGTGAGAGATGATCATAGAATGAATCTTTGATTTGTCTATCTCTTGATATTTTTCATATACATTCTTGAGAGATTCTAGTCTTCCTTCATTAAAAATTCTATTCCTTAAGACATTAAGACTAGGTCTAAAACCTACCTCAGGAGGAGCTTGTGTGTTCTTTACCTTGCTCCTTGTAGTTCTTGAGGATGGATGACTAGTGGGTGCTTCCTTCCTTCCTCTAGACTTCTTTCTTGGTACAGAAGGTGGAGACAATTCCAGATCAATGGTGGCTGATGGCACAGATGTATCTTCATTTGAGTTCTTCTTCTTCTTCTTAGGCATGTCATCAGTCTTTTCTATTTTTACTTATGGGGGAGTCTTCTCAAGTTCTTTGGCAATCTTAGCTTCCCTAGTTCTATGTAGGTCTTCTTGTGTAACACCATGAACTTTTAAGATATTTAAGGAAATCCTTGATGCCTTCCTTTTGTTATCAGCACTGTATAAGACAAAATCAACTTGATTCAAGTCTTTTCTCTATAAGTACCCCATCTAGGTTCATTTGGATCCTTGGGTGCAGATAGGAGTACTTGTGTATAACCTTTCAGAACATGATCTTCAACTTCATAACTGAGAGGCTGAATCCATTTTGTTCTAGGCTCAACTGCCTCCATGCAAGTGCAACCAGTTTCCACCATGAAACATATGGTCTCCGTATATTTCTCAACTATTTTCTTAGATAATCTGAACCTCTTCTGCATTTTGATCTTGAATTTCTTGATGTCTATGTCCATAGAATCCTTCACACTACTCTTTGATGTGGCTTTCAGTGAAATCTGTGACATAGTGGGTTTCCTTTTGTCTAGGTAAAGATTTGCAACCTTACCTACTATGTGGAAGTAGAGATATATGTGTGTATGAGGAATCCTTCAACCTATTGGGAGCAAGCTCAAACATGCAAACATTAGCAGGTTAGCACATAAATCATTTCAAAAGCATGTGAAAGATCAAGCAAGCAACAAAGAACACCAAATAACATCAGATAGAGCTTAAAATAAGTAAGCAAATGCACCATATTCTTCTACTCATTTTGATTTACTCTTTTAGAGTGATGTGGGTGTGCTATCTCAAACACACAAATTCTATGGATCCCAATGCAAATGCAAGATTATGAAAATAAGAAGAAAGATTCAAGAGCTAGTATGAAGAACTAGTCTCAAATCTTCTTCAAGAAGATGATATTCTAAGCTATGAAGATGATAGGCATATGCCAATATAGAAACTAAGATTCATTCACCAATTTAGAACCTAGCATGTGATTTCTAAGTGACTTAAGCATGCAATGCATAAAAACTAGAAACTAAGAACATTAACATGAAAATGACTATGAATTCTAAAGCAATTCTAACATAATAACAATGCACAAATGAGAGATAAAAATATGAGAGGAGAAGGCCTCTATTTATAGAGTTTTTGGAGAGAGGAAAAGGCTTGGATGAAGTGGCACCTATGTGGCATCCACATAAGAGCCACATAGGAGACACATGGACTTGAAAAGATTGCCAATTTTGAGTCCAAATTGGCATTAATATTGAGTAGCTCAATATTTCAAAAGAGAAGACAAATTTGTAAGAGGATATTAAAGAGGAATGGGTGCCCATTTCAGAGAGAATTTCTCCATGTGGGTGAGCATTTCATTAGCCTTAAAAAGGTTAGGAATCACCCTTTAAGCATGATCAGAGGGCAGTTAGGTGGGTAAATATACTTAGAAAATAAGGTGATGGGAGTAGGGTAGGAATAGGGTAGGCTTAGGGTAGGTCTCTAGGTTGGGTTAAGATTATAATCCAAATTGAATTTGAATAAATCATGCTTTGGAAGAATTAGGAATATGGAGGATTTAATAAATATACATTTATTAAAAAGGGGATTTTGTGGAGGCAAATGTATTTAAATAAAATACATTAGAATAGTATTTAAACTATTGATAAATGAAACTATTTAATTGATTGAATTAAATAGTTAGAGGAATAATAGGGAGAATAATATTAATATTTTTGGACGTCTACATTTTGCCTCTCTTTGACATGGTGTCGCAAGTGATGTTTAGTCAAAGACAAGAAAATGAGTTTCCCCAGAGGAAGAGGGTTTCTAAGAGTCGTGTTGAAGCATCGACGGTACATGGTTGTGCCCCCTCGAGAAAAGAACACAATGAAGACAGTGTTGTGGGATTTTCTCGAAAAAGGATGCAACAAGAGAGGGGAAAGGAAGGAGGGAATAAATAGAAGCCTTCTGAAATTCAATTAAGAATGTAAATGCAAATGATACTAAATGCAGCTAATGAGCATTGGGGATTTATTTGTGTGAAAAATTTGGAGAGCACATCCGATTTTGATACTGCAATAGGAAGTATGCATCAAGTGTTAGAAAACATAGATGAAAAGATTCCTTTGCGTGGATTAGATGCTCAAACAAAAGTATACTACAAAAGACACATGTATCAGTAGCGACCAGTCACAACACACCAAGATATAGCAGATCGAGGTAGTGGTGAGTAGGTTTTAACCGACACAAAAAGATAAAATCAATAAAGAAGGCCTCATGACCAAGCAGTCATTGGGTCCAAAGTTCTTTCCATGAATGAGATTGATGTGATGAAGGATTTGATAAGTTGACGCCGGAAGGATGCATCCTGATGGGAAAAGATTGGATTTGATTTGATAAAAGATATTCGCTGGCAAAAGCTATGAACAAGATGGAGAGCAAGGACAATTGGTCGTAAAATTGATTTGGTGCAAAATAGTGTCACAGTCTCATGAGTCAAAATGTGGCTGAAAACTAAGACCTGGAAGGAATTGGAAAGAACAAAGTGTTTATTGCATGATTTTTGAGAATATTTGATGTTTTTGGAATTTTTTAAATTTTTGGAATTTTTTGAATTTTTCGCTATTTGTGAATGTTTTTGATATTTTATGCATATTTCAGCTTTACAACAGGATGATATATACAAAAATATACATGAGGGCGGGGAAATAGGGGTGGGAAAAAAAATTTGGGGAAAATGGGGGCTATAAGAGGGGCTGTGGGGATTAAAGAAGGTCATTTGTGAATAGTGAATAGTGAAACTTTGAGCTCTGGAGTGAAAAGATGGCTGACAAGAGGATGAAGAGGCAGCTTGGAGAGCGCATTTGCACACATGGAAGGTCCGCCGAGCGACTAGTACTAGTGAGTTAGCTATCTGATACCTTGCATTTATTTTTATTAATGTTATTTAATGCTTTGGGGGGGTAGATGGGGCATTAATGAGGGGTAGAAAGCATTTCAAACTGGAGACGTCGGTTCTCGAACCGATGTCTGTGAGGATGCTGATCCCTGGATCTGGTGGTACCCTAAATTTAAATAATTTAGAAGTCCCAATCTATTATCAAGAAGCATGTTTCTCCATTAAAAAGAAAAGATCAAAGGAAGGAAGCTTTATGACACAAATAAATAGAACTAACTAATCGAAGCCTTCAGAAAATACAGGAATTTAGACCTGCTACAAAGATGATTTCAAAAGAGGATAAAGATGGTCAAATTTTACAAATCTAAAAATGACCCAGTTTTGGAAATCAAATTTCCTATCTCCAAAAGAAATATTAGCTTTTCATGAGGTGTTTTGGATTTTTGACCAAAGCCAAATCCGAAAGTTAGGTAGTTATTTTTTAGTTAGTTTATTGTTTTTTCAAAATAATTTGTAATGAGAGTTGTGTCTTTTCACCCTAAAAAGGTGTGAAA
>MU224586.1:117049-130993 GCA_018584345.1 Thuja plicata | reverse complement strand
GAGGGAGAAAACTCAGAAGGAGATAGGAAGATATCCAAGAAGGGATGAGAAATTATCTTTTAATTAGTAATAGAAGATCTATTACATAATGTTTAAAATTCTATTCAAAAGGTTTTTGATTCCTATTGATACCAGGCCTTTGGATCTTAGAAAGTTTCAATGCACTTCTAATGAATTGTTTTCCCAACTTTCACAAAGGGTTCCAGAATTTTATGGAGATTATGATGAATCTGCTCTTGATCATTTGGATGCTTTTCATATATTCCTTCATAATTATGAGGTCCATACAGAAGAGGATGTTATGAAGCTATTTTCATGGTCATTAAAAAATAATGCACAAGAAGAATATGAATCTTTACCTACATAGTCCATCTCATCATGGAGATAGTTTGAGCAGTGGTTTCTTGATATGTTTCATGATGCTAGTGGTGAAGAAGAAAACATGTGTTATGAACAAAACATGTGCTATGAATAGGAAAGAGAGCCAAATTATATTTTGGAGGAAGAATCTTACATGTCCACTTTGGATACATTCTTTAGTTTGGAAAGATATAAAGGTGAATCTGCACTAGATTTGTTCATGAGAATGATAAAGATATATTGGGAAATACATTTAGATATCAGGCCTCTGGGAAGGGAATTGATGGATAAACTTTGTGAGTTAGGAATCTACCATGATTCTCAACTATAAGTTTTTATTGAGAAAATATGTGAGGTATTGAGGGAAGAAAAGAATGATGACATAAAGGAAGAAAATTTGGGTCAGGTTGAAGAAGAATATTTACATGATGAGATGTGTATGGAATCATGTACCAATGACCATGATGATGAGGAAGAAGATCTTCTCAGTACAGAAGAAATATCATATTTACTAGACATGGAATATCAAAAACATGTTGAGAAGAGTAGTCAAATTTTTTTCTCAATGCACCATGATAAGCAAGTTGATGGATCAGTACATACTCAAGGGATACTAGATGAAGAAGATGATAAATTTCAAGAATCAAATGACAGAGATGAAATAGACCAACATATAAAATATGAACACAAAGAAGTTTCAGATGAAAGCTATCATGGAGATATGCTCAAGTTTTCTATATCCTTGAATCCATTATTTGAAGAATATTTTATATGTAATCAAGTCCAGCAACATCATGATAAAGACAGTGAGCCTAGTGATCATTTTGAAGATGATGAAACTCAAAATATGTATGCGAAAGTGTATTCAGAAAGTGAGACATGCATTATTTCATCCTTTGAGCAGAAGTTGTGTCAAACATGTGAAGATGAGATAGAATCAAATATAAATAATGAAGGGAATGTGTTGAATATTAGTTCTGAAAATTATCTGAGTATCCTATCTGATCAAATTTTTGATAAGAAGGAAGTTCCTGAATGTGATTTATCTCCAAATCCTTTTTGTGAAGAGAAACAACATCTTGAGTATAGGGAAGATTGTGTACATAAAGGAATCCAAGCAGAAGAGCTTAATCTAGTCACTTGTACGGTTGATCAAATGCATGAGGATATTTTATTTAGAAAAGACTACAGTGCACCTACTGACTTTGCTAAGGGCAAACAAAAGTCAAAGCGTGCTAATAAAGCAATGAATGTTGTCCATGAGAATGGTGGCATCGTATTCGAGAGATCCAAAGTATTACATGATCATAATTATGTGTTTGATAGAGGAAAGTAGTAGTGTTGAATTTTTTGGGGGTAGGCCTGGGGCCACCCAATTTCACTTTGCATCAAATTAAGTGTGGATACTTGGTCTGCTTCTCCAGAGATAGCTGGAATCTTGCTATGCTCATAGGGAGCATACGTCCCTAGAAAGAGCCACTGGTGGTACCCTAAATTTTAATAATTTAGAAGTCCCAATCCATTATCAAGAAGTATGTTTCTCCATAAAAAAAAAAGATCAAAGGAAGGAAGCTTTATGACACAAATAAATAGAACTAACTAATCGAAGCCTTCAGAAAATAATAGAATTTAGACCTGCTACAGAGATGATTTCAACAGAGGATAGAGATGGTCAAATTTTACAAATCTAAAAATGACCCAGTTTAGGAAATCAAATTTCCTATCTCTAGAAGAAATATTAGCTTTTCACGAGGTGTTTTGGATTTTTGACCAAAGCCAAATCCGAAAGTTAGGTAGTTATTTTTTAGTTAGTTTATTGTTTTTTCAAAGTAATTTGTAATAAGAGTTGTGTCTTTTCACCCTAAAAAGGTGTGAAAGCCACTCAAACACATATATATACATAATGTAAAATGTAAAGAGAGGACAATACAACAATAATATAATTTTGATAGATGGATTAGATGGATCAATAACTACAAATGTGAACTCTATTGTACTATTTTCATAATCAATAAAGATAAGTCCTTTTTCTTCATGTATGCAATTGTTTCATTATAATTTTACAATTAGTCCCTCAGATAAACCAATAGAACTTCTTCAAAGTGACAGTTTGATGTGAACACTTCCTAACTTGATTCATAGTCTATATTTTCAATTGGTTTTCTCATTTTGCATGGTTAAATTCTGTTGATTGAGGCTTCAGTCAATTGGTCTGTCATCTGAGAAGTATTACCCTTTTGATATATCTCTAAATTTGTTTTATGTTGCATGTACATTCCATAACACCTTTGAAGTGATATGTTTTCTTGCAAAAATATCTGTGAGGTTGAACATAGGATTGGAATGATATTGACTCTATTGCCCATAGTTGATTAAGGCACTAGTCTTTCTTGTTTATTGGATTATAGTCATAGTTTCATTATTTAAAGTTTTGAGATACTATATCCATCTTCTCTATTGAGTTCATATCTTAAATCCATCAAACATTCTTTAAATTCTTGGAAGATTACATTTGAACATTTTAAATAATACAATGTTTTTCAGTTTTGTGATCTTAATAGTACTTGGCCATACTTTGAGAGATAGAAGTTCCAATCACAAGTTATTTGCTATAAAAATCCTATTCAGATAAAGGTTCACCCACCTTGGTCCTGCAAAGCCAGAAGTGTAGGGGAAGAGGATCATAATCAATCATTCCCGTTAGTTGGCCAAAATCACTTGTTTTTCTCATCACTAGATTGGCAAGTCCATAGGAAATCCAATTCAGCATTTTTGGGCACCAACAGGATCGATGTCTTCGCAGATGTCGATCCCTAAATTGGCATCTCCAGAAACAACGGTGCTGGATCGACGTCTTCAAAGATGCTAGACCTAGACCCGCATCCTTGAAGATGTCAATCTACAGGATAGTAGGCGGAGATGTTGGTGTATGAACCAACATTTCTTGTTGAACCAGTGTTTGCACCTAGAAGGGAAAACGCCGAGAGAGAAGGACACGGAGGGGCCCAACGGGGGCCGGGATGGGTCGGCATAAGACCTAGGGGCAAGATGCCCCACTTTGGGAAGGGTTAGACTAGGATTAGAAGAAAAGGTGAGTGACATGGTGGATTCTAAAATTCTCGCAGGAGCAGTTCCCACTATTGGGATTGTGAGAGCATTGGCCTCCGATGATGGAGTTGGAGTCACAACTGATAGAGGATGACTGGGGCTTATTAGTGGTAGTAGGGTTGGACTATGTGCCCCATTGGCCTAGGCTATAGGTACACAATGGGATGATGACCACCCTGATCGAGTGGTGGCATAGCGACACCACCACTTTTCATTTGCCTACTTGAGAGGTAACCATTACTCTAGAGGATGTCTAGCGTATTCTGTGGGGACCCATCCAAGGGGCAATTCCTTGATACAAGTTGGAGGATAGTGACCATTATATGGAGATCGCATTCATATGACCGATGAGGCAGATCCTGATGTATCATACCTAGATGCCTTGGCAGCCAGTAGTGGACATGAGATAGAGGCAGATAGCCCTTTACATTATAGGACTGATCAGAGGATGCATGCTAGCGGATCTGGCAGGACATGGTTTTTGTATGGGCTGGTCATGGGCGTTAGCTCAGATGTTGGAGGAGGGGACTTCTTATTGTTGTGGGTATGTTTTCCTAGGACAACTATACCATGATTTATACATGGTTGTGTACCATGAGGCATGCAACATGGGGACCAGGGTGACTTTGCTGTTAGTGTGGGCCTAGGAGCACATTGCAGTGTTCTGACCAATGTGAGTCAGGGAGTCACGCCAACCTAGGGAGCCCTATGCCTACAGATATAGGCTCCCTCTCAGATACACCTCTGTCGCTCAAAGTTGATATTGGTGCTGATTGTTAGACGAGGTACAGGTTTTCTGCTAGACCCCGTACAGGCTATGCGAGCCATGGGGGCTATGGACTAGGTAGTAGGAGTGGAGGATGGATTTGAGAAATTTTTATACCTCTCATACATTCAGACAGATTACTTTCTTCTGGGGAGGACTATCCACCAGATAGAGAGATACAGACCATCTAGGGTCATGCAATAGTTTGGGCTGTAGCGAGGAGTGGTGGCATAGGATGCCTTACATCCTCATGTCACCAGGGAGGTAGGCACATGGGGCAGGTATATGGATGCTCTCACAGTGAGGGCATCCTAGAGGGATATGGTATAGCTAGATTTTGTGGCATGACTAGATATCACTGATGCAGGGATGACCCCAGAGTACGCAGAATGGTGGGCTGCATACACACCAGTTAGGCTGACCGACCTGGCTCAGGTGGCTACGCATGAGCAGCCAACAAGGGACCTGGATGTGGATGATGGCATGAAGATTGGGGATACCCAGAGACCTCAGTAGCAGGTCAGAGGAGGAGGTCACAGAGATGGGTGAGACCTCAAATTAAGGCACAGGTACAGGATCAGGGACCGTAGGGGCCCCCACTAGCACAGGGACAGGATCACGAATAGGCACCACCAGTACCACCAAAGATGCAGCCATAGGTGTAGGTACAAGATCAAGGACCATAGGGGCCCCCACCAGCACACAGATATGATCAGGAACCATCAGTGCGACTATAGATGTAGCCACAGGTGCAGGTATAGGTACAGGCACAGGCACCACTAGTGCCACCATAGGTACAGGGGCCACAGGGGCCACCCAAAGGGTATGTGGTACATGAGACTTATGATACTGTCATCATAGAGAGAGAAAGCCTTCAGACAAAGTGCACCAGATTATGCAGTTTATTAGATATGGCAGTGGTGTCTGACGCGAGCCTACATGCAGAGATCGCCCGGATATAGGGATTACTGACTGCAGAGATGACATAAGTGGATAGGGTAGAGAGTGCACTTGACACTCTTCAGGGTAGGGTGGACTTGGGAGAGTTTTCTATGGTAGACCTGACACAGGATGCTGGGGACTTGCGTGCCAAGATAGATACACTGACAGGCCAGCTGGATACGCTGACCTTGCAGATGGAGTAGGAAACCTAGCAGATCTTTACATTAACCTCAAAGAGGGATGCAACACTGTGATGGGCAAAGGGGTATCAAGCTGAGTGTGACATCGCTTGATAGGTAGTGGTAGCAGGTGGGGTAGGACAGGTGGTATCCTAGGTGTTCACAGCTCATAGAGATGCATATGGGGCAGGTAGGGAGGCATCCCACTACAGAGCACTTTATCATCAACTAGTTCCTGAGGGATAGAGATGAGACTAATCAGAGAGGTCACATTCTCATAGCACAATGCAGACATCAGCATCACAGGGATTAGTGGGGATGCCACCACATCCACCACTAGGGTAGGGGGGTGAGCCATCACAGCCACCAGCATGATTTCGTAGAGGATTAGATGACACACATTTTTGCATTTATACATGTATATTGGCACTGAGGTGCACGTGATGTATTTTTATTGACAGACATTGATATGTATATATGATGAGGACTCTATTGATGTTTATGATGTATGATCTATATGATGTGTTGATGCATACTATATGATTACTAACATTTGATGCTTGCAGGATGTGATGTATATGGATGACTTGATTATGTATATATGATGTATGACTTATGTAGGATGGATGATGCTTATATATATGTGATGTATTGACATGTGTGGATGCAGGATGGGCTGTGTTTTTATGATGTATGCAATATATATGCTGATGTTTTATGAATATGTATAGATGAACGATGTTTTAACAATGCAAGACTAGAAATAATCTAAATGAATTAATGTTGTGAGATGATAAAAATGGATGAATGCAAGATGAACCTAACAATGAAAGAAAATGAACCTACAATGGATTAACAATGCAAGATGGATTAACAATGCAAGATAATGAAATGAATCTAAAATGAATCTAACAATGTAAGATGGATTAACAATGCAAGATAAATTAAAATGAATGTGGCATGAATTGAACAATGCAATCTAAATGAATCTAAGGATTAAAATGAATTAATTATGAAAGATGTACATGTTTTTAACAATGTAAGACTAAAATGTATCTATAATGAACTTAACAATGCAAGATAATGAACCTAAAATTAACAATGCAAGATAATGCAATATGATAAAATGAATTTAAAATGAATCTAACAATTCAAGATAAATAATGGATTTAAATGATACTAACTATTGACATGATGGTTAATGCAATGCAATGAATAATATGACCTGAATGATGAATCTAATGCAATCTAATGAATCTAAAATAATGAATAATGTAACTGAATTGTAATGAATGATGATAGATGCAATAATGATACTAGAGGTAATGGATGAAATGGATGCAATGGGTGCAAATGGGACTCACCTATATTTTTGTTTTTGTTGTGTGTGTCACAATCAACTGATGAACCAGGCAGGTGGACTATGGAGGATCAAGCATGGAATGTTAGTAGGATGAAAACTCAGGATGTTAGCATGATGGCAGGAAGATGGAGTGCATCATGAATGTACAAGGGTCAAATTGAGTGATTAATTACAAGTGATTATTTACAGTGATTACGTAGAAAGGTTGGCACCAAAATTTGATTGGATCATGTTATTTATCTTGATGTGACTGATAGGTGCGTGTGTTGATTGATTAGTTCAAGAGGAGAGATACATCCTGTGAGAACCCAAAGATGATGATGATCTAGATTTAAGTTGATGATAGGAAGGATACATCCTCAAGACACATTTCCAGAAAGATGGGACTTACCAAGTTGATTGATCAAATGCACACTACAAGCAAACTATAGAACCAACGTAGGATCATACATGGAGCAACTCAAGACATGAGTAATGTACAGGACTGATGCTCAGGGTTTTGGATAGTACAATGTATGGACAAAAATATACAAGATTATGTGTACAAAAGCTCAGGATATGAGATAGGAAGATCGTGGCTGACTAGTGCGTATGATATGCGAACACCTAGGGAATACATGGAATGTTGAGTTTAGTGGAGATGTGGTGTTGGTGATGGAAGGAAATGAGATTTTGATAGATAATGGAATGGTCCACTATGTGTGATGCATGTTTCTAGGTTTTCATCACACATACGTGTCCAAGGCACCTGATTGCTAAGTTTTCACCACTAGACGAAAGTTTTTCTCTTATTTTTCTTTTTGATTTCTTTGGATCATTTTGATATTTTTTTGATTTTTTTGATATTGCCCAAGTGCCTGTTTACTAGGTTTTCACTGGGACAACCATTTTTTCAGCTTCATTTTTTTTTCTTTTTATAGATTTTTTTTAGGACTATTTTTTAATTATTTTTGTGCTTTCTTCAGGACTTTTTATCCTTTTTATGGATTTTCTCAGATAATTGGAATGAACAACCAGCCGTAAGGCATAGAAGTGCTTGAGATGAATGATTTTGATAGGATCATTCAATGGTTCTCCTTCTGGGGTGGAGAGTTGATATGCCCCAGAACCGAAGCATGTAGTGACAACATATGGACCTTGCCAGGTGACTTCAAACTTTCCTTTCTTTTCTCGATTAGCACCCACTTTCTAATTTTCCTTTAGCACAAGGTCCCCTACCTGAAATTGGCATGGGTGAACCTTCTTGTTATAGTTCCTCTTGAGTCTATTTTGGTAAACAATCAAGTGATCATAAGCTTGCTGGAACTTTTCATCTAGGAGATCCAACTGTGTGAGTCATGCTACCCGGTAATCTTCATCATGAATCAGGCCTCTTAGTGATACTCAGAGGGAGGTTATTTCAACCTTAATTGGTAAGACTTCTTTAGCACCATAGACTAGGGAGTAGGGAGTAGTGCCAGTAGGATTACGATAGGAGGTGCGATATTCCTAGAGGGTAGGATTGATCTAGAGATGTTAGTCATGACCAGTATCATTGACAACGTTATTGAGGATTTTAAGGATGGTTTTGTTAGTTGCCTCAGCTTGGTCGTTTCCCTGCGAGAAATATGGACTGGAGAAGCGGTGATGGATATGGAGGTGAGCACACAGATCACTGACGTGTTTATTTTCAAATGGTGTACTGTGATCTGTGAAGATGGTGGAGGGTATGTCGAAGCAGCTAACAATGTGGTAGAGGATGAATTTGGATATCTGGACACCAGTAGTGAGTGAGTGGAATTGCTTTGACCCACTTTGTAAAGTACTCTGTATCTGTGATTATGTACTTGTGGCATTCAGAGGAGAGGGGAGTAATCTTACGAATGAGGTCAAAACCCCAAAAAGAGAAGGGCCAAGGAGGCACAATAGGTCTGAGGTCCTGAGTAGGAGCATGGATCAAATTAGCATGTTGTTGACAAGGTAAGCACTTTTTTACAAACTCACAAGCATCATGTTCCATTGTAGGCAAATAGTACCTTGTATGTATAAATTGTTTGGCTAGGACCATGCCACTTGTGTGGGTACCGTAGATTCTAGAATGTACTTCTTGTAAAGCCTGGGTGTCTTCATTTTCATCTAAACATCTGGAGAGTATGTTGTGATAGCCTCGACGATAAAGCGTATTGGCTATGAGGGTGTAACGGGATGCTCTTCGAATAAAATTTTGGTGTTGGTTTGCAGTGAGATGAGGAGATATGATACCATTTTGTAGGAAAGCTTGGATATCATGGTACCATGGGGACTTAGGACCAACCAAGACACATACGCGATTTGATTCATCATTCTCATAAGCGGGAGCATGTAGTTGCTGAACTAAGAATTCATATTGCATAGACTCATGAGGAATCTTGAGAAGGGAGCCAATTGTGGCCATTGCATCAAAAACCTTATTCTATAGGTGTGGCACCTGTGTTATCTGCAAGTGGAGGACATGTTCTTTCAGCTTGTCAACCATCTACTTATATGGCATCAATTTTTCATCTTTGGTTTGGTACTCATCCAAGACTTGTTTGATGATGAGTTGGGAGTCACCAAAGACCCTGATATATGTGATGTTCCATTCTATGGCCGTGTGGAGTCCTACAATTAGTGCTTCATATTCTACAATGTTTTTTGTGCAGGGAAATCCCAATTTGAATGACATGGGGATGTAGTCACCTTGAGGTGTGACAAAAAGTATTCCTGCTCCTGCGCCATGAGCTGTGTAGGACCCATCAAAGTAGAGTTTCCATGTTGGTTGTTCTTCTATCATGTACAAATTCCCATCTATAAATTCTATGACCAAAGGATATGCATCTACTAATGGTGCTTTGGTTAGCTGATCGGTGACAACTTGCCCTTTAATGACTTTTCTATCGACATACTGAATATCAAATTCACTTAGCAACATAACCCATTTTTCCATTCAACCTATAAGTGTAGTCCTGGAGAGTAGGTATTTGAGAGGATCCACCTTTGAACTGAGCTTGGTTGTGTGACTAAGCATGTAGTGGTGAAGTTTTTGAGTGGCAAAAACCACTGCTAGACATGCTTTTTCCATAGGAGACTAATTGAGCTCATAACCCACTAAGGTTCGACTGATATAATAAATGGCTCTTTCTTTGCCTTCATCATTAAATTGAGTGAGGAGTGCCCCCAATGCTATAGTAGTAGTAGAGATGTATAGGATGAGTAGTTGACCAGGTACAGGTGGTACCAGGATGGGTGGATTAGCCAAATATTCTTTGACTTTGTCAAAACTCTTCTGACACTAAGGATCCCAATTGAATGTATTATCTTTGCGCAGGAGATGAGTGAATGGTTGGCACTTGTCTGCTAGTTGAGAGATGAAAAATCACATAGATTGTAGCTTTCCTTGGAGGCTGCGTAGCTATCAAAGTGTTTTTGGGGGAGGCATCTCTATGATAGCTTGTACTTTCTTTGGATCAATTTTAATGCCTCATCTAGATACAATAAACCCTAGGAGTTTCCCTGATGTGACTCTAAAGACACATTTCTTAGGGTTGAGAATTAAGCAGTAGTGCCCAATTTTGTCAAAGACGCATTCCAGAACATCTAGGTGATCCTCCCTTTTTACTATTTTTCCAAGATATCATCCACATAGTCTTCAAGGATCTTGTGAATCATGTCATGAAAAATGATAGTCATGGCTCTTTGATAGGTTGCCCCAGCATTATTCAAGCCATAAGACATCATGTTATAGTAGAAGGTTCCCCAAGGGGTTGTGAATGTTGTCTTATGCTGATCTTCTTTTGCAATGTGAATCTAATTATATCCAAAAAAGCCGTCCATGAGTGACAACATATCATGTCCTGCTATGAGATCCACAATCATGTCTATGTTTGGTAAGGGAAAATCATCCTTGGGACATGCCTTATTGAGATCTCTGAAATCTATACATATCCTGATTGATTTATCAGGCTTAGAGATGGGAACCATATTAGAGATCTAGTCAGAATAATCAATGGGGTGGATGATCTTGGCATGGATTAGTTTTTCTAGCTCTACTTTGACAAGTAGTGCCACTTTAGGGTGCATCTTTTTGAGCTTTTACTTGACAGGTTTGATTTTTGGGTCCACTTTGTTGTCTGACTTTCAGTCACCCATTTTTTTTTCAATATTGGAGTCATATGGTCATGTCATGTTGGTCTGGTTAGTCTGATGTCTAGGTCTAAGTCTTCCCTAGGATAGGAAGTCTTTGTCGAGTTCCCCTTCCTTTTCCATCTTGTTTTAGCCGGGTGGGTTGTTATCAGAGTTTCATTGCTTTGGGTAGGTTGTAGATCCTAACACGGCAGAGACCTGAACTTCAACGGATGTTTCTTTCTCAGGCAGAATGGTGGTTTCAAGTCATGATATTCAGATGTTGAAAAGAAGCAGAAAAAGGCTCTTTATTTGATAATGAGGTGTCAGAACTGATGTGGGCATTCAAAGAAGTCTATTTCATATATAGAAGATCTACCTTTTTCATGGGTGATCCCAGGATGTTAGCAATGTTCTACTGTGATGGAGCATGATCAGAAATATATACCAAATATAAAAAACTGTGCCTTATGAAAGATCGTATTCTTAAGTTTGAGTTTTTCTTACTTAAATTTGAATATATACTCTGATCCTCAAAGTATTCTGATGAAATCAATCCTCATAATGGCATAAAAGATTCAAAAAGATCTTAGTGACATGATGGTCAATTGGCGACAGAGAGTTGCAGAATGTGACATTGCTTAACTAACAATCAAGTCTGTTGAGCCTCGACTTGACTTATCCTTAGCATGTATTTGGTCGATGCATCGAATAACAGTGTTTTGGAGTATCTAAAGATGTGATTTGTAGAGTTGAAATAAGTTTTCGAAGAATAAAGGATCATTAAAGGATATGATGGAACCGAGTTAAGACACCTCTTGTGCATAATTTTATATTCACTAAAGACTTTGATCTCTATTATTTTAATGCATATCTCTGTTCTCTGAGACAAAATGAAACCAATGCAACAAACGGGAGGTCAAACGATTAACAAATGGTGGAGATATGTCCAGGTGGGATTTCCAATTTTGGCTACTCCATGGCGGGTTTCGCACCTCTCGGGTGATTTTTCGCAAAGAATAATTTTACACTATGCGGGTTTCGCACCTCTCAGGTGATTTTCCGCAAAGAATAATTTTACACTGTGCGGGTTTTGCACCTCTCGGGTGATTTTCCGCAAAGAAGAACTTAGCACTTTGCGGGTTTCGCACCTCTTTGGTGATTTTCTGCAAGCTTAGTTATAGTAAGGTGGGCCTGATGTATTAAAAGGGAATATTATTGTTTTAAGAGATCAAATAAAGCATGTGCTTTAAGTTAAGAACCCCTTTTCTCAATTTCCACAAGGAGAAGCTCTTTTCCCATTCTCCGCAATGGAGAAGCACTTTTCCAAATTTCCGCAAGGAGAAGCTCTTTTCCATGGCGGGTTTCGCACCTCTCGGGTGATTTTCCACAAAGAAGAATTTTACACTATGCGGGTTTCGCACCTCTCGGGTGATTTTATGCAACGAAGAATTTTACACTGTGCGGGTTTCGCACCTCTCGGGTGATTTTCCGCAAAGAAGAACTTAGCACTTTGCGGGTTTCACACCTCTTTGGTGATTTTCCGCAAGCTTAGTTATAGTAAGGTGGGCCCGATGTATTAAAAGGGGATATTATTGTTTTAAAAGATCAAATAAAGCATGTGCTTTAAGTTAAGAACCCCTTTTCTCAATTTCTGCAAGGAGAAGCTCTTTTCCCATTCTCCGTAATGGAGAAGCACTTTTCCAAATTTTTGCAAGGAGAAGCTCTTTTCCCATTCTCCGCAATGGAGAAGCACTTTTCCAAATTTCTGCAAGGAGAAGCTCTTTTCCCATTCTCCGCAATGGAGAAGCACTTTTCCAAATTTCTGCAAAGAGAAGCACTTTTCCAAATTTCTGCAAGGAGAAGCAGATTTGGTATTTTTCGCCGGAAGCATTCAGTTTGGGATTTTCTGCCAATTGCATTAAAGGCCCGAGTTCAAGATAAAGATGAGTATTCTCAATACCATTTGAGGTTGAAATCGAAACCGAATAGCATCAAACATGTGAAAAACATAAGCAGTTATTCGACTCTGTGGCCCAATGGATTCAGTTTGATAATGCTGGTTGGAAATGAAGAGTTTCAGATTCTATAGTGACTGTTCGAGTTCTCATATTTGAAAAGTCTTTTTCTTTGCATTCTATCTCTTTGTATTCAAAGAAGAGGGAAGGTCATTGGCTCTTAGAAGCTTGATGTATTGTAGAGCTTATAAATTCTGTAAAGAATTCAGTATACAGGGTCGGCAAACTGGTTATTGAAGCAGAAGTAATTCCATTTACAGAAGCTTTTTTCCTTGTTTGTTGTTCCATTTTAGTTCATATCTACATGTGAATAGACAGGACAATTATATATGAAGCTGAAATTATCTGCTGGATTCCATTTCATGTATGTGATTGTAGTGAAAGTAATTCTATTTACCCGTCATGTATGATTCTTCTCCTATTCACCTTGTTATTTAGATTACATCTGAATGGAAAGTACAATTGTATATGGAGTTGTAATTTCTGCTTGAATTCCATTTCATGGTTAGTAGTCACAGTCTAAGAAATTCTATTTGTTGTCTATATATGATTTTTCTTCTGTTCTCAATAGTAGAATATGCATTCTTAGAATAGATAGGTTTAGTTAGAAGGTAGTCTTTCTGATGATCTATAATCAACATTCTATTGAAGGTTGTAGATTATCTCCACATTATCCTTGCCCGAATTGTTTGTGTCTGCAAGCAATTTGGTGAAATCACAGAAGAGATGACCTGGTGATCAGTATAAAGACAAATTCATTGAAGATTAAACACAATCAGGGAGTTGTACCTGTCAATTTAGAGGGCAGTGATAGAAGACTTACACTGACCCATTTGTTGGTGACATCCTTTTGTTCTCTCACTTTGGGTGCTAAAAGAGTCAGAGATTACAAATCTAACGGGAGGACAAATTGTTAACCAACAGTTTTTGGTGACTCTACTGGGGAGAAATTTAGGTAAAAAAAAGAAATATTAAAAGTTTTTCTCAGAATTTAGATCATTTCCCCTCTCAGCTTCAATTCTTTCAGTCATAGAATACATGATTAGCAATTATGGCCGTTCCTTGGGGAAATGCAATTGGACCATTGAA
>MU224586.1:56509-87014 GCA_018584345.1 Thuja plicata | reverse complement strand
ACAGGGTAGACTTAACAGTCTTTCATAAATCTCCTAACAAAGTGCATACTTCATTGTATGTTTGTAAATCCTCTAACAAGGTGGACCTAGCAGTCCTAATTGCTTCTAACAGGGCAGATCATCAGAACTTATCATTGTAAGCCTTAACCGGCCAAATTTATACTGTAGTACCAAAGTTTTGTGGGTACCATCCCCACCCCAGTTTTACTTTCTATTTGGAAGGTTTCTGGGTCACCAAATCTTTGTGTTTATGTGTTATGAATGGTTATACTTTCATGCTTGCAGTAGATTAGATAAATGAATGGTCAAATTATATACATGTGTAGAAATGTTTTAAAGTTTTAAGAGTTACTGATTCACCCCTCCCCTCTCAGTAACTTGGCTAGTCTTGATTATTTCCAACAGCAACAACATATGACACAGGCAAATAATCTAATTGCCACCCTGGAAATGTCTATCCTGGAAAACATTTATGATATGCACACAAGGCTAGAGCTGAAACACATGGCACTAGAATAGCTGAAAGAAAAATGGGAGAAAATGCTTGAAGATATCAAAACAACCCATTCTAACATATATGACACATTGTAAGTTGCACATTTTTGTCACATTTTTGGCATATTATAAGTTGTACATTTTTGTCATCAGTATCAAAGGAAGGGATAATTTGATATGTTCACTCACCTCAGTTAAAAGGAGGAAATCATATGAATAGTAAAAGAAAGGGAAAATAATGTACATACAAAGAATGAATAGTATACATGTACATATACATATACTATACTGGTGCACACAGTTAGGGGGAGTCATATTATGACAAGGATATAAACATGGTGTATACATACTAAAAGAGTTTAGTATTATGCACATATCCATTTTTTATACTAATGTAAAAGGGGGAGATTGAAGGAATTATATTTTTACATTAGTATACTTAGAGAAAAATATGATCTGCACCATTAGTTTACACAACACCGATAGATAGGGCACAACACTATCTGACAGCAAGGTTACCCGACAAACACTGTTAAGTGTTATCCAATGACAAAAAGGTAAAAGAAACTTGATGAGTAACAACAGTGCTACCTGATGGAACAAAAAAGAGAGGAACCTGACAGATACAGGGAACCTGACAAATAGTTCAATCAAGGAACACCGACAGACTTCAAGTTAAAACTGACAACCAAGAACTGACAGTCAGTTATATCCCCCAAAAAGTGGATCCAACTTTCCACATCAGATAAATCACTAAATTTGTATTTATAGCTTCTTGATTTTCTTTTAAATTCATTATGTTCAGAGGAAGAAATGTATTTACTATTGTTTTAATTAGTTTTACTATTTTAAAACATGCAAACTAAAGATCAAGGTTAAGTTGTAAACCTTGGATCTAAGAGTTAACATTGTAATGCATGAATTCCAAGATAGGTCAAATACTTGTATAAATAGGTGCTCAATCCATTGAGCATAGTTTTTGTTCAATAAAGATAGTAGCCATGGAGAGAAACTAGAGATGAGACAGAGATTTCATGTAGAAGGACACAAACAGAATCAAATCAATTTTCAAGAACAGAACAGAGGCTACCGACAAGTAGAGAAAAGGTATTCATCAATCACTTAAGGTGATATTATTATTGTAAGAGATTTAATGGATCTATAAATCAGCAATAGTAGATTGCATATAGTCAGGTCAACATTTGTACTCATTCTAACAAGTGTAGTACACTAATGAAATCCTTTCAAGAAAGGTGGGCTTAACCGTCCTATTGTAAAAATCTCATAACTAAGTGCACACTTAAATCAGTGTTGCTAAATCTCTTAATAGAGTAGATCTTAATAGGTCTCCACCTTAATACTCCTAACAAGTTATATCATCAGAAGTGATCAAATTGTAAGCCTTAACCGGGTCCCTTTCATTCTGCAGATAGTGAAGTTTTGTGGGTGTCATCCCCACTATAGTTTTTACCTCCTAAGAGGAGTTTTCTACAATACCATATCTTGTGTTATGTGTTTATCATTTTCATGAATGTTTCTATGATTGTTGAAAACTATTAAATATTGTGAACAAACAATACATGCATAAGAAAGAATAACAGTAATGGTTGGTAATACAAAATTGAATGATTACTAATGATGAATTGTGAAAGGTGTTAAAAGTTTTAAGAGGTATTGATTCACCCCTCCCCTCTAAGTACTACTTCCCATTAATTCTAAACATATTTATTAAACTCTTTTTGTAGTCACTAACTTAAAATGCAGGTGAATGGTATAGAAATTTACTATATGATTCAATAAATAGTTGGTGAACTTTTTTTAATCATTTCCTTGAATAGTTTGGTGATCATAATGATACCTCATTTTCTTCCCATGAGTTAACCATCATTAAGAAAATTACAAATGAATCGGTTACAAAGTTTAATAAGAGATTTAATAAGGTACTAAATAGAATACCAAGGGATATAAGACCAATGGACTCCTTTTTCATGGATTTCTACTTAATTTCTTTTATGAGTACAACCCACTATGAGATTAGATCTCATAGGCCTGTGACCTTACAACAAGCTTTCAAAATTGCTATGACTATTGAAAATAAAAGAAGGGCTACAAGAAGAGTACATACAAGAGATGATTCTAAACTTTACAATCCAAAAGCTCAGAGAAATGATGACCTAAATTAAATCTTGAATATATTAAAAGATTTGAACGTAAGGAAAAATGGAAATAATATATCACAATTCAATAGGGGAGAAAGACTTAGATTGCAGGACATGTCGTATAATACAAATTGGAAATATGGAAAAATAGTAGTGTAAAGTGGAAATAAAATTACACTTGATCTATTAGAAAGAAATAATCACATGGTGGAGGATAGTCCTTGGTATGATATATGTAATATCTCGCATGAACCAGAGCAATGTGTGGTTGCAAAAACTGTTATAAAGGAGGATGAATTACAAGATGATCGACAACCCATGGTAAATATTGTCTCAATCAGACCAATGTGGGAAAATCATGATTGTAGTTTGTCTAATGTGAATTATATCAACAATGGTGATTTAAAAGAGTGTATCAGTATGGAGATCAAGGATAAATTCCAATGCTAAAAAGATTAACAAATGAGGAAAATAGAGCATACATTGTTGCAACAATTGAGGAAGCTAGAAGTAATTATCAGCTAAGGAATAAGACAATTAATGCTAATGAAATAAATCCAACAGAGACATTCGCCAAAATTTGAAAGCAAGATGGTAACAAAGAGAGTACAACAAAGAAAGGTAGTGAAGATCTTCCAAAGAAACAGGTAGAACAAATTGAGCCTCTAAATTTTACCAAACCTACGGATAGGAAAGTTTCTAGTAATCAAGTTTCTAAATGTAATCCTTTCATGACTCAAGCTTTATGATAGGTAAAAATCTTTGTTCTTGTAATAGACATTATGAAATTTTTCGATTATAAGAATTAAAAATTAAAAATATTATCTAGTGTAGAAATTCCTAAAGAAGATCACAAGAAAAGAAAGATAATAAGGAAATACCAATAATCTATTTAGGATCCACTATAAATAAAAATCCATCTCAAGTTGATCCTTTCTATTTAAAATTGTTAATTAACGACAAGTTGGTCAAGAATTGTATGATTGACTCAGGGGCTGCAGTGAATATTATGTCAATTGATGTCATGAAGGAGTTTGGATTGAATGTGAATACTATGTATGGAAGGTGTTATTCTATGGGTAAAAGATATGTTCATGTGGTGGGAATCATGAAATAATTGGAGTTTAGATTGCTCACATGTCCTGATGCATCATATAAAAATTATATCATAGTAGTGGAGGTTCCTGCTAGCTATGGAATGCTTTTATCCAGACAGTGACCAACTGTGGTAGGTAGACATGTTCAATTGGACTTATCATACACAAAAATCCATGTGAATAGGAGAGAGATAAGGATTAATAGGGATACAAGATCTCCTTATATAATTGAAGAAGATGTCACACAAGGAAAAGTTAATTTTTGTCACTCAGACATGGAAAATTTTCAGGTAAGTATTACTAAGCCTATTGTAAATAGTCTAAACTCTATTAAAGTGCATGCAAGAGTAGAACCTTAAAATATATGGCACATGTACTTAGATGGAATATGTAGCAAGGACGGTAATGGTGCTGGTATTATCTTTGTGTCTCCACATGATAAAATTTTAAAGTATTCTTTTCTTTTAACTTTTGATTGTACTAATAATATTGCTGCATATGAGGCACTTACGTTAGGACTAAATATTGCAATCAAGCAAGGAATAAAAATGTTATCTTTGCATGATGATTTAGATCTAATTGTGTCATATATAAGAAATAGATTTTCCACAAGAAATGCAAGGTTAAAAATGTATATAAATCAGGTTTGGGATAATTTAAAGCTTTTTGATACCTTTTTTATTGAATGGATTGATAGATCAAAAAAATTTGTGGTTGATTTTATGGCTAAACATGATGTTATAAAAAATGATATTCTATTTTATGAAATAGTCCAGGTAGAAATAAAATCCAAGCCACCTGTACCTAACAATATTTAGTGTTGGCAATTTTTGAAGATGACAAATATTTGATAAATTTTATCACATGTGAGGACCAATATAAGGATCAATTTATTGATTGGACTACTTGTGTGGAGGAGCATGAGGGAAAATAAATTATTTTTGGAAAGGAATTGGTGCAATTGAAGACCAATAAAATTCCAAAAGGGTAGGTAGAATTGGAAATAGTGTTTGGTAGTTAGGAGAATTTCCAAATAAAGAAAGCATATGAAAATTCTAATGAAGTGGAAAAAATCAACCTTGGAAGTGAGAAAACCCCAAAAGGAAATTTTCATAGGCAATTGAATAACTCCCAAAATCATATCTGACCTAATTGCCTTGTTGAGAAAGTATAGACATGTTTTTTCATGGTCATATAATGACCTCAAGGCTTATAGAGAAGACTTGTTTCAACATGAGATCCCATTGAAGTTTGATGCAAAGCCTTTCGGGCAAAGGCAACATTCCATAAACCCAATGTTGGCTCCCAAGATGAAGGAAGAGATAATCAAATTGAGAGATGATATAATAATAAAACATGTTAAATACATTCAACATGGGTCTCTAACTTGGTTTCACTACGGGAAAAAAATGGTGATATAAGATTATGTGTAGATTTCAGGAACTTGAATATATCATCTCTACAGTACAACTATGGATTACCCAATATGGAAGAATTATTGTAGAAAGTCACTAGAGATGAATTGTTATCAATGATGGGTGGATTTTCAGGATACAATCAGGTGAAAGTGAAAGAATTAGAACAATATAAGACACCATTTAATACACCACGGGGTACTTATGTGTATGACAGGATGCCTTTTGGTCTTACAAATGTAGGAGAAACATTCCAAAGAGCTATGGATGTTGCATTTGAGGGTTTGATTAATTTAATTATGGTTATATATCAAGAAAATTTAAATGCATACTTAAAAAGAGAAGAAGATCATTGTAATCACTTGGAAATAATTTTTCTAAGAGCCTTAGAATATGGGATATCACTAAAACCTAAGAAATGACATTTTGGAGTCACTGAGGGGAAGATTTTGGGACATATTATGTCCAAGGAGGGAGTAAAAATATATCTTGAAAGGATATCTACCATCGACAAGATTCAAGTCCCCGAGACAGTGAAGGTTATCTAGTCCTTTTTTGGGAAAATCAATTTTGTAAGAAGGTTTGTCTCTAAATTTTATGAAATTATTAAACCTGTTGCAAAAATGTTGAAAAAGGAATCAAAAATTAAGTGAACTAATGAATCCTTGGAGGCATTTGCAAAAATCAAGAAGGCTATCAAAGAAGCTCTTGTTTTAAAGTCTCCTGACTTCACTAAGAAATTTCAAATTTTTTATTTTGCTTCATACCACACCATAGTAGTAGTAATCTTGCAGAAACATGAGGAGGGATATGAACAACCTATAGTGGTTTTAACAAGTGCCTGAAAGAATTAGAATCAAATTATGATTTAGTTGATAAATAGGCTTATGCCTTGGTAAAAGTAGTGAAATCTTTCAGACCATACCTTGTAGGGGCGAATGTTATTTCTTATGTACCAAATGTTGTTAAATATATTTTTAGACAACTAGAGACTACTGGAAAAAGATGCAGATGGATAAACTAGGTGATTTTAATATTGATATCCAAATAACCAATTTGGTAAGGGGACTAGGCCTTCGTACACTCATGGCTGAATTTAATTTAGAAGTTTCTCGAGTGAATCAAGTTGAGAGTGAAAATGCAGAGGTGAGTATTGAAAGAAGCATTTGGTATACTGATATAGTTTATTATTTGAAATATATGAAATCTAGAGAAGAGTTATCTGATAGTAAAAAAAGAACCATTAAGCTTCAGGAAGCTAGGTATGTTCTTATTGAAGGAGATTTATATTGGAAAAATAGAGATGGTATTTTACTTTTTTGTTTAGACACATATCAAGCTGACACAATTCTCAAAGAATTCCATGCAAGAGTATGTGGTGGAAACTTCACATAAGATCCTTAGAGTAGGTTATTTATGGCCTTCCCTTTTTAAGTATTATTGTACATATATTAGAAAATGTGAAGCATGTTAGAAATATTTAGGAAAATTGAAATATAATGGTGCATTTCCTCTCAGACCTCTCCAAACTGAGGACCATTTCAAATGTGGGGAATTAATTTTATAGGAGAAATTGAAAAAAAATCTAGTGGAGGACATAGGTGGATTCTTGTGGCCTCAACATATTTCAATAAATGGGTAGAAGCCATACCAGTGAGATAATATAATAGAAAATTGGTGATCAAATTTTTGATGGAAAATATCTTGAATAGATTTGGAGTTCCAAATAAAATTATAGCAAATAATGAGATGTGTTTTAGGTCTAAGGAGTTTTCTAATTTTTCCAAGTCATATGGAATTACAATGTCTTTCTCTTCACCATATCACCCACAAGGGAATGGGCAGGCTGAGTCCAGTAATACAAATATATTAAATATAATTAGAAGGATGCTTGAGAATAGTAAAAGGGCTTGGGATTCTAAGTTGAAACTAGTAGTGTGGGCTAACAAAATCATAGCTAAGAAATCAACAGGATACTCTCCATATAAATTTATGTATGGAAAAAAAACAAGATTGCCTTTACATAATTTATTTCATGTTTATAAATTCATATAAAAAGAGAAATTGGATGATTCATATCATATGGTGGATAGGATAAATGCATTAATTGAATTAGAAGAAGTTAGAAGAGATGCACAAGAATAGAATATCCAGTAACAATGACATTAAAATATTTGCATGATAAGAGGACGAGTGACATATCCTTTCAAGAGGGTGATTGAGTTTTGAAATGGAATGCCAAGGACCAAGACAAAGGGAATCATGGTAGATTTGAGGCTTTATGGTTGGGACCATATATCCTTGTTGAAAATGGAGGAGAACATTCTTACTTCTTGTAGGATATTGATGGTCACACTCGAGAATTCCTGGTGCATGGGAAATAATTGAAGTATTTATTTTTATAAGGCACTGGGAGGAACTATTTCTTCCTTGTAAATTATTAATGTAAATGTTGTTGTTTGTTTATTATCTAATTTTTATCTCTATGGTCTCCATAGATAACTAGAGTATCACTATGCTCACAGGGAGCATACATCCCTAGAAAGAGCCACTGATGGGTCACTCTGAAATTTTACATCTTGAGGATTAAATATTATCTAAAATTCAGGACCATGGGAATATTCAAGATGGTAGAATGAACATTTTCCTTGAATACAAGTGAAAAAATTCATTTTCTCTATTTCGTAGGTCACGTTTTGAGAAATGGAGAAATAGAGGATTTTTGTGTTTGTGCAAAGGAAGGAAATGGATTTGGCGAAACAACAAAATTTGGCTGATGCACAAATACTGGATAAAGGTCCTGTGAGATAGTAACTTTTTTCTATTTCACGAGCAATGTCAAATGAGGTTGCGAAGTAGTGATTTTATCTATTTTGCAGAGGGTATATTCATGGCAAGAAAAATGGCAAAAAGATGATCATTAATTAGAAAGGTGCTCGAGTTGACAGTTGAATTAGATTGAAAATTTTTTCTAACATTTGTAATATCTTATAGGTGGTGTTAGAACTAAATAGGAATTAATTTGGTTGATCATGAAGAAGATGAAATTATTTTGGAATGGAAAAAAAATATGATCAGAGATATGAATTTAAACGTGGTGTAGGAGCACCTAAGGTTAGAAGTATTTCTAGGGTAGAAAGCATTTTCGGTTTGTAAGGTGTTTTGTTCCACCATTCTTGTAATGACTGAGGTCAATCGATGAACAAACATTAGAGTTGCTAAATAGTTGTTTTCTTGTTTAAGTGTGTTTTTAGGTATGTTATAAACCTCTGGAAATCTGATTAAAGCTCTAACTACTGAGATTTGGTAAGTTGGCACTAAGTTATACTAGTGCTTGGGCAACTCTATTTCTTAGTAATGCTATTCAAGAATCTCTCTCAGTTTACACTAGGTTTCTAGGGTATGCTGTGCAGAATGTTCAGGGATGTCACTCAATAATGTCTCTCAGGTTACACTTGGTGCTCGGGGTTGCTTGCATATTTTGAGTTGTTGACTGGCACTCGGGTATTGAAGGAAAAGTTTCTTTTGATGCTCGGGACTGATGCTTGGTAAAGGTGAACTATTGCTTGGTTATGTTGGTCAAATGACCTAGGAAACATGAGATGTGATGTTTGTGACCAGCTAGGTCAACTGCAATGACTCCCAGCATGTCATTTTTTCTTTGAATGAATAGGGACACCTATTCCAGTGATGGGAAGGTCATTTATGGCTCAACCATGCCTTCTGTGTAAGGTGGTTGAATTTTTTGAGGAGCATGAGATATTTTGGAGATATTTTGAGGGATAGATATATAGTTGAAAAGATTTTATAAGAGTAGGAGAGATAGGAGAGACAGGAGAGAATATGTTGTAATTTGTAATAGAATAGTGTTTGTGAATACAGAGAGCATTTGGAGAATCATCTTGAGTATTTTATGATGGATTCAATGTGTAGTGTGTATGATTGTGTTATTCAGGTTGAACCACTCGGTTTAGCTTGGAGGGAGGATCTATCCTAATAAATTCCACAACATGAAATAGAAGCCTTACAGTCAAAACCAGGTCTAGAGTACTTGAGGTGAAGATCTTAATGACTTCCTCAAGTTAGGGTTTGATAATTACCCTATAACGACCACTCAGTGACCTTGGAGCAGAGTCAAGCTGACTCTCGGTAGAAACTAGATCCTTGATACTACATCAAAACTTTAGAGGTTGTGTTGCATCATGAATTAGTCTCATGGTTAAGTGAAAGGTTAAAACAATAATTGAAGTTGCCTACACCTAGACTTGAAAAGACTAAAAGGACAATTTGTCATTCCCTAGAGAATGTATGATGCAAGAAATAAAATTTTAATGTGGGACATTTATTAGATCGTTCCTACATTTAATGAAGAAACATGACTACATGTGTCTGAAGTTGATGTGTTTCTTGTATTTATTTCTTCTATAACGGGATAGGGATTAACTTAATCACAAAAACATTGAATTACAAGTTGAAGTGATGGGTTTTCTAATAGTTTTTGATTGTTGGAATGATAATCCACATCAAGTTATGCAGCCAAATTTGTTGGATACAGAGGAGGATCAACAGGATGTGATTAGTAGCTTAATGGGTGGTTCTTAGGAGCTTAGGACTAGTTGTGCAGCCTATGAAAGTGACATGTTTGAATTGGAAGCAGAGCAAGACCTGGAAGAATTTCATGACCTAGTTTGAGAAATCCAGAGGAATGATGATGGCTAGTTCCCTGAGTCCCTCAGAGATGAACTGTTGGACATGCTCAGATTTATTCAACTAGATCAACCTCGTTCTCTATAAATCTGATATTAAAAAATTGTTACTACTAAGATTAGGGTTTTTTTTAATATAGGGTTATACTTTGGAAAGAACGTTGAGGATGACATTGTTCTTTTGGATTAGTTTTTCTTAGTATTTAGTTTTAGTTTGTTTTGTTTCATTGTAAGTAAGTGATCTAGTTGCAAGTTAGTTTTTAGTTAGGAATAGTCACATTGGTTTGAAGCTTGTTGTACCCCTTCTTTTTTTTGTAAATAGGGATACAAAAACTAATGATAGGAGACAAGACAATTTTTAGAGATATTGGTACAATGTTTATAATGACTAGTAGAATGTTGCAGCTAGAGCATGCACCAATTGTACTTCTTTTTTGATATTAATACAAAGAAAATTGTTTTTGGCTCAACTTGGATATTGTAAGTTCATTCCCTTAATTTCAAGTTAGTCCTCTGTGATTATTGATCTCAGAATCAATTACTACCATTAATGTATCTGGTGAACTATTAGTTTCAGTATATAGCCCTAATCATCAAAGATTGCATACGAAGTGGTGTTTATGCATCTTTGTCTAATTTTTTTTCGTAGGGAAATTAACCTCAATTAGACTAGGTTTTATATTTTAAATGAATCTTTTCTGTCTATGGTAATGGATGGTATATTATATTATTTCTCAGAGTTGTATGTTAGGATTTGATTGAAATTTGACTATATCTTCCCAATATTGAATAAGGAACTAGTGTAAGGTTAATTTAGAAGGAAAATTTATGTTTTAAATCTTTTAAGTTCAACTATATCTATAGTCCACAAGCAATACAATATTCATGTATTTATTACTCAAAGAAAATTTAATTTTACTCACATTTTGATCTTTTTAAAAGTACTCACTTTCCATACTTGAAAGATCATATTTGAAGTGTATCATAATATGTTATAAAAAGCCTAGACTTGGAGGATAAGGTTTGGTGTAGGTTTATCAACTTTGGTTTTTTAGAACCAAAATTGCAGAAGTTAAAACCTTGTCCTTGGTTGAAATTGTTAGTTGGCCAGATCACTTGGGTCTCCCATTATTAGATTGGCAAGTCTATAGGAAATTCAATCTTTTGGTTTGGGCACCAAGAACCCAAAAGTGTAATATACATTCTCTTAATGTATATTTCATCACTACCAACCATGGTTCAGATCTAGATAATAACACATAAAGATATAGGAAACAAAAACTTAGGTCAACATGGAAGGTTAGGTCCTAAATGCCCTCAACATTTTGCATTGTCCCCAAATAATGAAAGTCAAGATATGAAAAATAGAAGACAAATATAATAAATAGGGTAAGTGCAAGAAGTTGGGTACCACTTCCGTGGAAGTCTTGTGGACTTGAAAACTACCGCTAGAAACGAGCACTCATTTTGAAAAAAATGGGCACCCATCTTAGGCTCGGACACTCGATCCAAAATTCAAAAAATGAGTGCCCATTTTTCAAAACGGGTGCCCATTTTTTTTCAAAACGGGTGCCCGTTTTTAAATTTAAAAAAAAACTCATTTTTACATGTCGATTTATTACATTTAAGAAACGGGTACACATTTTTAAATGTGTGCCCATTTTTTAAAACCATTTTTAAAAATTTGAATTTACCAAACCATAATTTGCATTGGATTTCAGTTCGGGACAGGTTTGGTGGGACCAAGCCTATGCTTGGACCTCCAAAATAATGGCTAAGGCATTTGAAAACCAGATTTCTATCTTGCCATAATTTTTTGAGGGTCTTCCTAATCGAATTTTTTGATGAAATTAAAACCCATTAGAGATCTTACTATCTAGATTTCAAAAATATAAATTTTATAGTGATATGATCAATTTTACTATTTTTACAATATTAATTAATCAAAAGTGGTACCTAAACTTAAAATAGTAAGGTTCACTAAAACTTTAATAACTTTTTTGATTTTAGGTTTTTGAAAAATTGAATTATATGAGACCAATCTACATAGAATTTTATTCAAAATTTCAAAAAAAATTCCCAAAAAAGTGAAATTTTCATCAAATTATGGTGGTCATACATGAGAGTTTTTGAAAATGTACTTTATAGTCAATTAAAAATTAATTAAAAAATGTATATTCAATTAAAATATATATATATATTCTGACTAATCTTTGATGTGTTAGGTACCTTCCCCCAAAAGGATTTAGAAAAATTCATTTATTTACTTCAAAATAGGGTGGTCGTACACATGCAGGGTATGGTCCTGAAACAGGCATTTTGAAAAAGAGGTTTTTAAACATGCCTACTAAATATATTTTCTACCATGTGGGTATTCAAATAAATTACATATTTGAAAAATAGACTCTGAGCACTACATTTTCTATTAGTAGATTTTTTTTATATTCAATCTCTAAGTGCCTCAAATTTTGACATCAATTGACAAAAAATTTGAAAAACAAGGAAAACACTTCCACTTTTTGCCCAAAAAGTAGACTCAACTTCTTGCTGGCACCCAATATATGAATTTTCATTATAGATAAGCTCCATAAGTACCTACAAAATACTAGGGTCCTTTGGGAGGGAAAAACACTAAAAAACCAAGCACTTGGGAGCACATGCAAACACACTCTAATCTAAATATGTAGAAGTGGGTGCTACCCTCACAAGTCGCCCATCAGTAGATCGTCATCCTCAAAATATTTATCATATGATGGGAGGTTTATATTTCAATAGAATATTCATGATGGAAGCCTCAAACACCTCACTAGTAGTTAGAGCTAAGATTGAAGTAGTGTTGACATTTTCATGTCCAATAACTACAATGAGGTGAGTGAGAGGGATTGTGTAAAGACCATTGTTAATGCCAAAATATCCTCTAATGAATTAAACAATAAATCCACATAGATTTTTGGAGACCTATGCTAAGGTTCTAATGAATAAGATGCAATTCCCACAAGATAAAATAGGCAGAAAAAAACTCAGGAGAAGATTGAGCTTGTTCCATCATGAGGACTAAGACAAAAAGTAGACTTGTTAGAGTAGATTTACAATGGAAAAACTCTGAAGCATGGATTTTCTCAAGCATCCTCTACAAGGATGGAGGTTATTCCTTGTGGTCCAATGTATAATATTTAAGGACATTGGTAAATTTGGCATGATGATCTTGAGATAGGGTTGGTGTGGGCTATATGAACATCACTACACTAGATACCACCTAGGAGTGCAACATGTTCACTAGTGCAAGAAATGGTGGTACATTAGGAACAATAGTGATAAGTGGGAGATCCTATGACAAATTGTACCATCCTAAAAATTTATCACCCATTAATTGGATGTCTTTTAGGACATAATAGACCCCATTTTAGTGATTCCTAGATACAAAGATATTTATGCTTGATTTCACTTATCTTTCATGTTTTTCCCTGAGACTTTTCACACTTCCCAAGTCTTGTATTCACTTTGGAATTAACCCCTCTAGGACTAGGCCAATATAATTGGGCCTTTTCCTTAGGGGTTGTTTTTAAGTGGTCTCTGGGCCCAAGGCAGGGTGTTTTTTTCTCAATCTCAGAGTGGTCATTCTGGCAATTTTGAATCCCAAAATGAGTATAAAAGGAGATTTCTCCTCTCAGTTTGACATTCATTATTATGATCTATAATCTATATGAAATAAATTCCTTATGTAAACTATCCATACGAAAAATATCTTTCAATTGCAATAATTCAAGTTGTTCAATTAAGGTGGTGGATTCAAGATTTGAAGGTAAGCCATCTATTGAATATCTCCAAGTCTCCAAGTCTTATTCCATTTATACAAAGGCAATATTCTCTACTTGATTCAATTTATCTCCCATGGTGGCCTAGTGGAGGAACTGTCAAGCAAGAAATAAGATATATTCCTCTTCTCCATCCATGATTTCAAGAATACATTAATTGAAGATCAAGGATTGGACAGTATAGATCCATTGTATTTGTGAAGGAATCCTTAATTTTACAACATATCTCAAGCATAAAAGAATCCTTGTGGAGTTGACTGATTTCTACATCCATCCATGAGGGTTTTCCATACAAGATAGATATGACATTTATCTTTTTTATGAACTTTCCTTATTTCATTTCAAGGTTGATTCCTATACATGGGATTGACCAAGTAAAGAACATTTCCATCAACCTATTTCCCCCTTTTTTCTTGTGTGTAGGAACAAGTTATTTGTGTTTCAAACCCATAATTTTAGAGTTTCAGGACCTGTGACTGATCTGCTACATATTTTATTAGATTCTAAGTCTATAGGACAAGGACACATTTTTAGGACTCAGATTACTTGAATAGTCATTGTCCTTTGCATCTGTAAATTTAACAGTAAAAAAATATAGGTCTTAGAGTTCCAGATCCAAAATAATTCCCAGTTCTGAAATTTTTGTGACAATCATTTTCAGATTTGAAGTTTGTTCCCCCTCTTCTATTTTTTAAGGTGAGTTCATTCTTCTTATTGTCCTATTCCATATATTTTTATACATCAGATCTGATATCATATATTTTTAGTAATCATTTCATTTATCATAGTTATCATTTATTTACATATCATACACATCTCAATAATAAAGGAATTCATCTTCAAACTCCATTTTCAATTCTAGATCTAGAATTAGCATCCCTTCATTTCATTTGGGCTTTTCTAATCAGATTTGGGTTTGAGAGTGAAGAATTTGAAGATATTCCTAATGTAACATAGGATATCTACACATCCCCTAATATATTTTAGAATTGGTGATCCATCTAGCCTACCATAGCCCACTTGGCTCACCATTTCTTATGTTACACAAAGATATGAAGACTTGGACATAATTTGCATGAGGCCCAATGGTCACTCCCCACATAGGGGGAATTGGGACAAAGGAATTTGTTAGGAAAAAGGTTGGTACTGATGCAACAAAGGTGGGAGCAGAGCTAGGAGAAAAATAAAAATAAACAAATATAGACTCAAAATACATACTGTATGCCCTGTAGTAGCCTCACATTCAAAGTCCCTCTCCCGTCAAAGGTTCTTATGCTGACGTGCAAGCTATTTATAATCTATATTTGGACTAGGTTGAGAAGCCTGGAAGTATACAACAACATCTTACTCTATAAGAGGACTCATCAATGCTATTGATGGTAAAGAAGATGACCCTACCAATGGAGTAGGAGGTGGTGCTGACATAGGGACTTTTGGCTTTGTCACAGGTGTCCTTCCCCTCTTTTCCCTATAGGTGACAAGAGGAATAGAGGACACCATTGGAGGTTGAGTGGTAGGTTCTAAGAGAGAATATGAAATCTTAGGAAACCTCTTACCTTACCATAATACTAAGGAAATAGATGTATTCAATCATGGTAATTAAGAAGGGTGAACATAGTTTAAATTTTGGCAGCATGGGTGTGCCTTTCCCTTGTCCATACTAGGTGTAGATGTAGGAACCAAAGGCACCATCAGAGGTTAAAAGACCTGAGGTAGGTGAAGAGGCTTCCCATTGGGTACATGCTTTCCCTAAGCCCCCAATAAATAAGGATAAGAGGATGAAGCATGTTGGTTCTGTAACCACCCTAAATTGGTCTACCCTAACTAGGGACCCTATTTTCCCTAAATGTGATCATACACTCAATTATGTCAATCCAACTATCTGATTATTGGAATAATTCATAAAAATCAAAATAATCCCTAAAATCAAAGTGATTTTATCACTACCTCACATTAATTACCTTTTCCTATTTAATTAAACCAATCCCATTAAAATCCTTGGCTAAAGTAATTAATTAAAAGAGAATTAATAAATACTCTCAAAATAACAACTCATCACTTGCACATGGAAAGTCAATCCATCGACCAAAGACAGTTCACTCACATGGATAAACTAAGTTTCAATCCTCACCTCTCCTCATTGAATGATGTTAAGCTCCATTTCTCATTTTCTTCCATAAAAGGATTGATTTTTAGCTCAAAGGGTCCCAATTTTTAGAATTCTAATCTCAATCTTATGTTGTCAATTTGATTTCATATTGCTAATTAGATGAAATTGCATTTGTGATTTAATGGATCATTGATCTATGTTTTTTTAGCTTCAATTGCATACAAACTATCTTAATTCTACATTTGAATCTTCCATTCTAGCACTGAATTGTCACTAATCTAATACATAATTTGAGGGAAAATTAATGATTTAGATCACACTCTTTCTATATAGGAAGCAATATGTCGGTTTCCTTTGGTTCTCTATGATTTTAAATTGAATTTGATGCTTCTAACCATTGATATAATGAAATATTGAAGTGTTGTGTTGCATATTTGTAGGTACAATAATCACACCATCATCTTTGGTGCCCGCCATGGGGTAGAGCCCCAGATTTTTAACCATTTTTTAGATAATTGACTAACTTTTTAGATTCTTTTTTGGTGCAGATTCACATTTGGAAAGAAGGATCACATCTGGTGAAGGAGATGCCATTTGGGGATTTTAGGAGCATGTCCCGTAAATTCTACATTGCATCTGGAGAGGCTCACTTTCAAGAAAAATAGGATCACATTTAGGGAAATAGGATCGCATTTTGGATCCTTAATCACATATGGTAATTCCTTAGTCGCATTTGGTAAACAAACTCGCATTTGGTAAAATTTAGGATTGCATTTGGTTGTCTTATTTGCATAATTTATTGATTTGTTGAACTAATCAAATAAATTTGTGTCTTTTAGGATGAATATGATTTTTAGTAGCCTAATGAGTTCTTACAGGACGTTGTTGAAGACTTCCTTGGCCAAGAAAATGGAGTAAAACTACTAACAAGTGGTTTTGTAGGTTTCCTTGCACAAATTTCAACTACACATTATCCTTTTTGCCATTTTAGGAACTTAATGCAATTCCTCTCCAACTCATAATTTGATTAGAGAAGTATGCTCTTTTCCTTCATGGAAAATTAGAATCTCAAACATCAAGTTAAGTTTTGGAAAGAAATTAGGAAAATGAACTCAATTTGCTAAAAGTGTTTGATAAAATTCTTTTCTAGGAACCTAAATTGCAAATTCAAATTTAGTTATTAAGCCAACTAGAGGATTATGCTCTTTCCCAAGTGGAAAATCATAAACTCAAGATGGGTAATTAAGTGATTGAATTTCATAATTTGAGGGAAAAAACTTTGTCTTGCATGTTTGAAAGGAGAAAATGACATGGATAGGAGAGTATTCTCTTCTTCCTCATGAAGAATTATAAATCTAGACTCCTAAGTTTCCAATCCTCTTTAGTGCTTTGAACTCTATAGGGCCTGATGGTTGAGGGAAAACTCTCCTTGGAATGATCCAAGTGAGGATAGGTGAAGGCTAGCCCTTCAATATCACTATAATCAAAATTCTTTCTTGAGGTTAAAATATCAGAAGAGGTGATCAGTTTTGTCCTTGGAATTTTGACTATCATTCCTTGGATAGGCTTGGATGTTGTGTAGAGAGGAGCCATGTCAATCTTTCTTGCAATACTACTCTCATCTAGGTAATCATAGGGATATATGCCTTAATTTTTCCTTGTTCAATTCTATGGGGGATGGTCTTGAACAAATGCCAAAATTAGACACTTTATGGTAGTGACCACCTGATTCACCCCCAAAAGGTGATAATCTTTGTGCAAGGAGGATAGTAACCTCCCCAAGATACTTTTCATTTTGTGCCCTCATTTGTGTTTGTAGTTGGATAATACAACATCATGACTGGAGCCATTGTGTGTTTGGTGATGGTTGTATTTTGATTAGCATTGGAGTGTGTACCTGAGTCTATGAGCAAAGATTTTCATGCTACTCCATTAGTATAGGAATAGGCATGTTTGTCTCTTAAATAAACACGCTTGATGTGTCAAAACTGTAATGAAAAGATATATCACCTCAAATGAATCAATATTTTGACAGTCAGAAACATTTTTCAGTACCTCACACTCTGGAATTCACCAGATAGACCTTGGAACTGAAAAATAATTCACAAATTTCCAAACAAAGTGAAAAACTTAAAAATTACATCACAAGGTCGCATTAGGGATCCTGGATCGCATCTGGTAAAAATATGTTCACGTCTCATGAACAAAATCAAATCTGGTAAATCATGTCTTGCATCTGGAAAACAAGATCGCATTTAGGAAGAACAAGATCACATCTAGGAAATTTAGGATCGCATCTAGTCAATCACATCTGGGACAAAGAACAATTTTACACATGTCATAATCATAAACTTTGCAATTTTAGTTACCCTTTTTGCTTACTAGTTAGAACCTGTTGTTCTTGCTAGTCCACCTAACGTTATTTCTTAGTCAAATTAAAAGTTTACCTTCCGTGTTCTTTAGGGTTATCACATTTGATCTGAAATCTTATTGTCACTTTACTAAACAAATCTTCTTGATTCCCAGCTCACTATCAGGGTATTCTAACCCTTTGACACTAGAATCAATCACTTTTAAACACCAAAATCACATTCACCAAACCTTGGAAAAACACATTTGGACAATTTCAGAATTCCTTTTGGCATTATTGGAACACTTTTGATGAAATTGATATCCCACTTTCATGGTTGACACAAGAAGAAAATAATATCTCACTGGTGATTCATAAAGACCTCTAAGATTTCTCAAATTTCAACAAGGAGAGACATCCCGAACAAACCCTCTCTTTGATCAAGACTCACCCAACATGGATGGATCTAATCAAGAATAGAGTGCTTCCTTTAAGGAATATGATCAAGATGAAAACCAAGATGAAAAATAAATTCAAGAAGAAATAAATCATGATTGTCCTTTGTTTGACTCAGATAGTAAGAAAGAAATATTAGAAGAAGAATAAAATAAACTCAAACAAAGCCAAAATTTTCAAAAGACCTTGGAAAAAATCATTGAAGAAGACAAGGAAAAATATTTTCTTCACCTAGCTTCTCTTTGGGTTAAACTTCCTAAGGATGATAATGTCAATTATTGAAATATGAAGAGGTACAAACACCCATATCAATTATCTCTAAACAATTATATCGAATAAAAATGAAGCTTACAACGCTTAAAAAAGAGAAGAATAAACCCACAAAGAAATACTCATTGGAACACATATGTTTGTTCCCATTCAATAAGAACTTTCAAATGGTGTGTTTTCCACCAAACACGACAAGACCAAAGTATGAAAAATACATGGGAGAAACGGATCCTCATGATCATGTGAGATAATTTTGTGCATTGATTATAGAATTTATGTGTGAACTAACATACTTGATGAGACAATTTATAGCAAGTTTAGAAGGACAAGCCATGGAATGGTTTTCTAAACTCACACCTAGTATTCAAATGTTTGAAGAATTGATTCATAGATTTTTCCAACACTACTCCTATAACATACAACACAATGTAACCATGATGGATCTTTGTAATACCAAACAACAAAAAGGTGAATCCTTCACACACTTATTGCAACAATGGAGGAATATATTTGCAAGGTAATCTTGACCAATACCTGAATTAGAAAAAGATGGAGATCTTCATAAATATCTTAATACCTAAAATGAACTATGTCCTAAAAATGCAATACTCTCCCAGTTTCAAGAGAATGATTAAGAACATTATTCGTGCTGAGAGGTTATGGTCAAAAAAGGAGAAATCATGCTTTCTAATGACAAAAAATCCTCTAACAAATATAAAAACAAGCCTAAATGGTGGAATAAGATAAGAAATGTTGTTAATGATGGAGTGGTGGAAGCCTCAAATACTAATGTTAAACCAACAGTGTTCAATATTACAAACAACCTATAAGCAAGAAAAGAGGCTAAAGAAATAACAACAATACCATGAATGAACACTGATACCAACAAGAATAAGTCATGGGTGTCTAGGCCTAAGAGGAAATTTAGGTCATTGGGAGAATCTCTTGAGATGATTTTGAATACTCTCTTAGATAAAAGAATATTTACTTTTTCAGAGTCAAAACCATGGGAACTAGAAGTAAAACCAAGATAGTGGAATGATAATGCCTATTGTGATTTCCACAAAAATAAATGACAGAAGATCAATGACTGTGTCAAACTCAAAAATTTCATACATGATCTCATTGATGGAGACAAGATCAAAGTAGAAGGGCACACATCTAATGAAGATCACACGGCCTTTAATAAACCATTTCCCAATTATGAAAAAGGAGAAGCCTCTAAATCAAAATGAAATGATTTTAAACACACCTATTCTCACAATGATAATGTGATCAACATGCTAGACATAAAAAGAGAATCAATCAATGTGATCACTATCAAAGGTTCTAAGGAAAAGTCGGCACACTCAAATGTTGTAACATGAAGCCAAGGGTATATCACAATTAAAGGGGTGAATTCCTCATCCAAATAGGCAACATAATCCAAACCACCTATTGTCACAATTCCAAAACTAGAAACATCAAGACAAATGTCTCCACATCATCCACTAAATACAACTTGGTGGACTAATTTCAAAGAACCTTGGCTCAAATTTATATATTTGAGTTATTAAAAATATCTTCAGTGCATAGGGAAGTTCTTGAACAATCCCTACATACAGCTAATGTTCCAAAGGACATAGATGTAGACAAATTTTAGGCAATGGTCAATCACATATCATCTCCACATTACCTCTCTTTTTCACAAGAGGATGATAAATCTTTGACTCGTCCCATAATAAGCCCCTACACATTGAATTTTTGAACCATAAACACCATGTAAAATGTGTATTGATAGATGGAGGCGTGGGTTTGAATATATGCACTCTCAACCTTATCAAAGCATTGGGACTTTTAGAAAACATAATTGATTCAAGAAGTAAGATGACCATCAAGGCCTATGATGAGGAGGAAAGGTCATCCAAGGGACTGGTTTTTATACCAATAAGAAAAAGACCAATAGAATGAGATCTGATTTTTCAAGTTCTTGATCTACAATTGGCATATAACATATTACAAGGGAGACCTTGGATACATGAAATGCAAGCGGTGCCATCTACTTACAACCAATATATCAAATTCCCACATAATGGGGTAGAAGTAAAAATTCCTTCACATTCAAGATACACTTGTAACAACATTAAGGAAGATGGTATGGTTCCTCACAATAAGTAAGTTCCAAAAGAGCTCCCAGCAGAAACCTCCAAAGACATGGTGATGAGAAGCTTTGGAAAAATGTTAATACTTGAAGAAAATAGCATGAGGGAATACAAATTAGATACAACACCATCATTGACTAACCTTCTCCTATCTCCAAGATCATATGGGAGACCCTCCCCATAATTTTAATCTTCTACCTCAAAAGATAAAGTTATTCATGAACCAACTAGTATGGTTAGAGCCACAACCTCTCAAGAGGATGAAAAGGAGGACAAAGAAGTTCTTGCATGGCTCTATAAAGAGTAAAAGGGAGAAAATGAAGTAAAACATGTTGTGAAATCTCCCATAAAATATGGAAAAGGTTATGATCTTCTCAAAATAATTGGATACAAAGGGAAGGGGCCTTTAGGAGATAAAGGAAAAGGACTCGTTGAGCTGATCCATATGGAATTCAAGGACACTAAAGACAAGACATATTTTGGTTTCAACAATAAATTAGAACACCCTACCTCAATAGATGGTCCAATATTTTATAGAGGAAGTGATGAAGATGAACAAGAAGTGGAACTCATTCCCTAGACATATGAAATGTTTCTACATCTAGGTACTGAGAACTTGGAGTATCAAGGAGAACAATATGTACCTAACTATTTGAGAGGTCAATCAGAGCACCATGTTCCCTTATTATTATAATTGAAATAAGTGGATAATCCTCCAAAGGTTCAAAAAAGACAAGAATACAATGAAAAAGCACATTTAGAACAAGAAGCAAGTAGCTCAAATTCTCTTGAAGAGTTATCTTCTGTAAGACACCAAAAAAGTGAACATCCTAAATGGGGGAAATTAGTGACAATTTCACATGTCCTGGATCTACCCCACTTTGATACACAAATGGCCAATAGGGTGCATCAAATCACTATTGCTTAATTTCTCAATCAATCTGAAGACAATTTCTTAGACTCACATGATTATGAATGAGATTGAATGTCTGATGCTACCACAACTATTGAGATATATGTGGTCCATGAATTTGCACCTTTATTGGTAAGGGGATAAATTTATAACACTACCCACAATACAAATATTGTCACAGAATTGGACAAGGTGGTGATTCCTAGTATAATTAATGTAGACACATGTGTCTTAATAGGACAAGAGGAGTGCCAAAGGATATGAGAGAGAGAGAGAGAGAGAGAGAGAGAGGTCAATAGATATAGGTTTGCATAAAACTAAAAATGACACTAATAATGGTGATCTCACTCTTAATGATCTAAACACTTTAGAAGATAACAAAAAATTTCTTATTAGTTAATAGTTTTGACACTAATGTGGTGTTGTGCTTATAATCCTCTGAATCACTATCCTTGGTAAAGCCTGAACTGGTTGATTGGACCAAATCAGAGCCCACAACTATAATGAAATTTACCAATGAATACACTTTGGCCTACTATTAGAATGTTTGTGAACCATATCCTTCATCCACTAATGTAAGGGGTGTTAGTATGAAAGAGGAGGATATCAAGTTTCTTAGTAAAAATTTGAAAAGTAAAAAGAAGAAAATAATTGATGTTGAAAATCACGTTATGGAAGTATCATATTGTAAAAAGGTAAAAATAAAAGATGTATCTAATGGTGAAAACCTCTCAGAGGTGCCCAAGGATGTGATTCTTGATATTCTCCTCAAAAAATTCCAAGAAAGATCATTGGTACTCATAGAACCAACACAACTAGTCAATTTGGGAATAGATGAAATTCCTCAATTTGTCCATCTGGCACAATATTTATCAAAGGAAGAAAAGGTACAGTTTACTGAATTCATTAAAGAGAAAAATATCAACTTTTCATGTTTCTATTATGATATGCCTGGACTAGATCCTGAATTAATAATGCATCACTTATCTATAGCTCCTGGGATAAAACATGTCAAGTAGAAATTAAGAAAGATGCATCCACATGTAGCATTATTGGTAAAAGAAGAGCTACAAAAACTCTTAAAATATGGATTCATAAGGGTCATAACTTATGTAGGATGGATTTCTAATGTAGTCCCAGATTCTAAAGAAAACAAGTATATCATAATTTTCACAGACTTTAGGGATTTAAATAAAGTTTGTCATAAATATGAATTTTGACTGTCGAACATTGATATGATTATAGACCTCGTGTAGGCTATGAAATATATCCACTCATGGATGGATTTTTAGGCTACAACCAAATAAATATTGCCCCTAAAGACAACGTTGACATGTGCATGGGGAACATTTTTCTAGAATGTAATATCATTTGGAATAAAGAATGTCAGAGCCACATATCAATGACCTGTGACAAAAATCTTCCACAAAATGATACATAAGAACATGGAGGATTATGTGTATGATACCTTAGCCAAGTCAAAGATCAGAATAACTCACATTGTAGAATTGAGAAATATACTAGATAGAATGAAACAATCTCAACTAAGGCTCAATAAAAAAAATGTGCATTTGGAGTCCAATCAGGAAATCTTTTAGTATTCATTGTATCAATGAAAGGAATTGAGATAGACCCAAAAAAGGTGAAAGAAATAATGGGAATGCCACCTCCTCATAATATAAGTCAAATGAGGACTCTCTAAGGAAGACTACAATAAATCAAAAGATTCATGTCTCAACTGCAGATAAAGCATAACCTTTCATGAAATTGTTTCATACAGGAGTGACTTTCAAATGGGATGAACATTGTGAAAACAAATTCAAAGAATTAAAATATTATCTCTCCAATCCTCCTTTATTAATAGCGCCTATTCATGGAAAGCCATTATTACTCTATATTTCAGCCATAGATACATGACTTGGTGTATTACTAGCACAAGAGGATGATACCAAGAAGGAAAGAGAAATTTATTATATCAGTAGGACATTGGTATCCTATGAACTCAACTATAAAGTAATTGAAAAGTCTTTTCTTGCAGTTTTTTTTTCATCCCAAAAGTTGAGACACTAGATGCTTTCACATACAGTAAAAATCATTGCAAAAATTTATCTTCTCAAGTACCTCCTGAGAAAGACAACATTAATAGGAAGGCTGCAAAAATGGTTCCTAATACTTAGTGAATTTTATATAGACTATGTAGATAGAAAGGCTATTAAAGGACAAGTTCTAGCCAATCAACTGGTTGATTCACCATTGCAGGATGCAACACCATTGATAATAGAGTTTCTAGATGAGACAATAATGCATTTAACAAAATATCTGTGGAAAATGTACTTTGATGGTTCTTTCACATAGCAAGGATTTGGAGAAAGGGTATTTTTTATCACAACTCAAGGTTACAAGATACCTAAGGCATACAAAATGATGTTTCCATGCATGAACAATATATCAGAATATGAAGCATTGGTAAATGGTCTCAAGCTAGCCATTGAATGGAAAATCATAGAGGTACATGTAGATGGTGACTCTTAACTCATCATATATCAAGTAAATGGAGAGTTCCAAACAAAATATGAGAATATTATGCCCTATAAATGGGTGATATAATATTTTAAGAAGTACTTTGTGTTTATAATATTTCAACAAATTCCAAGAGCAGAAAATAGAGCTACAGACACAATGGTAATGCTGGCATCCATGTTACAACTGGAGGAACATCAATTCCTCTATGACTTATTGGTGGAAGAAATATCTATTGGTGCTCAAATCAACAGATTGGATTTCCTATGGACTTGCCAATCCAATGCTAAGAAACCCAAGTGATTTGGCCAACTAACAAGTTTAACCTTGGGGAAAGGCTAAAGCTTTTGCAATTCTAGCTCTGCAGAACCAAGGCTAGTAGGCCTATATCTTAAACTTATCCTTCAAGTTTTAAGTATTTTTATAGCACATAATAACACTTCAAACTTTCCTTCTCAAGTATGGCAAGGCACTTGAAAGGAATCAAACTGAGATCAATATAGAATAAAATTGCAAAACTGAATGCTTGGTCAGATTTATAAGGAATGATATATATATATATATATATATATATATATATGATTGAATTCTAGAATATCACAACAACATGAAATCATGAACCAAATGCCTATTTCCAATAATATTTTAGATCAATTCCTATATCAATGTGGGTGATAAAGTCAATCCAAATCCAATCCTATGTACAACTTTGCAAGATAGTATTCAACCATCAACTATCTAAATGCTTTAGGTGTAGAGAAGATTAAAGTCTATATTGAATCTTTGTTAGTTTGAATGAGTTTAACTCCTATGGTTGGTAGACCAGATGAACAAGAAGCTAGAAACAAATTAAGTTCTCACAAACTTCCTGATATTCAAACAATTATATAAGACAATAATATTTCTCCACAAGCAACTCTAAGATAGAAATTGAAATTCCTTCAATAATTGCAAAGGACTAATTGAAAAGGATTGAAACCTTGAACCAAGAGAGACAAAAACACTTATATTTTATTGATTATGAAAAATAGTACATAAGATTCCATTTTTAGTTGTGATTAAATCTAGAACTAATTGAAAATGATGAAAAATATATCACCCCAGACCTCACTCGCATTGATCCTAGTATCCTTATTTATACAAAGTTTAAAGGATGCGAACAAGCTTTAGATCAATGCACCGGTTCATCTACTAAACCTAATCCCTAAGACAAACAACTCAACAGTCACAATTATAATTAAGGCATGAATTATCATCCTTTAAGAATAGTTATCGACCAAAGAGATAATAATAATCAAATAGTTCATTTATAATTTATTATTGATCTTTCATATCTCTTTAACTTTTGCATGGTATATCAATGGATATCTTCATGTCTTTGATCTTTCATATTTCATCTAGGTTGCATTATTATATTATTTACCACCTTTGAAACCCTATATGGAAATGATATCAGTGTATCAAATAATAATCAAAACCCTAAGTCGATGAAATAAATATATAATAACATTAAAACATGCAACAAAAAAGAAAAATCCCAAGCATTAGTGCCACTCAGGAATTTTTCCTTTATATCTATCTGAGATAGGTGGCATGATCTCACTCTCACAGCAGATAAAAATTATGCATCTTTTCATCACAAGTGAACATCGATCATAGATAAGATGTGAAGCGCACCATAGATCTTTTCATTCTATCACCTCAAACTTTCAGTGGGGCCATAACACATTTCACTCAAGCGTAATTACTTAATAGATAGATCTTGTGTAGTTTTTCTTTAATAAATTACGTTGACCGTTGATTAACACTGAATATGCTTAGTCTTTAACCAACTTTTGAAATGAAATGTGTCCCTATCATCCTGATCGACTAATCAGAAACTTCCAACTGTATCCTTGTCACTTCATTTCTTAGAGCATCTACGGGCCCAGGACATGTGTCAAGATCACTTTATGGCGTAATGGGTAAATATCTTGCATCTTGACTTTAAGCCATTACGCCCACCATAGATCTTGTCTGATAGTTAAGATTTCATAAAATCTAACATATAAGACGATGTGTATCCCTATCAAAATTTTCCAATCAATCATATGGTGCCACCTATATCCCCACTATCCTCTGCTTTATCTTCATTTAGAACATTTGTGGGACCCAAACATATAAAAATCAAGCGTAATGGCTTATATGTTAGATCTTGCACATCTTTTGATTAAGTCATTATGTCAACCATTGTTTCTCACCATAGTTTAGCTGATGATCTATTTCTTCATTTCTTAGAATATGTGGGTCCCAAAACATGTGTCACTCAGGCATAATGGCTTATACATTAGATCTTGCACATCTTTACTTTAATCCATTACGTCAACTGTTGATTCTTATAGTACTTTAATCTTCGTCCATATTTATGCAAATAGGGCCCAAGTCAGTTTAAGATACACGTCGGCATGGATTAATGGCTTATTTTTTAGATCTTGAGCATCTTTTGATTAAGTCATTACATCAACCGTTTGATCAATTTTAACCTGTCTACCTTTTACTTTAATCCCTGACTTTAGCTTTAACTGTAGCTTGACCTTGGGTTTATAAATTCCTTCAGTCTCTCAGTCATGAGATGATATTTTTAACTCTAGGTTTACTTCGATATCACGTGATGAAGACATTCTCAAAGGCGCCAAGTAAAAGAGAATATTCTTTGCCACAGTCGTAAAAATATATTAAAATAAATAATAGAGCGCGAAAAAGGGCCAATGGCTATATTTATGAATTCAAATATATGTAAGCCATGGAAAATATAAAACATAGCCAGTCTAACAGAAAAATGCATGAAATTAAACAGGATAAATACATAAGATAGAACAATTTCAATAATAAAGTATGAATAGAAGGAGGAAATACAAGCATAAACCAAGATAATAATTGCATAAAATACTTCCCTAAATTTTTTAGCCATTCAAATTTGATTGTAAATTTGGGTTCCACCAGTGGCTCTTTCTGGAGATGTGTGTACATACTTGGACACAACAAGATCTCATCTATCTCTAGAGAAGTAGACCAAAATAGAGACAAAGAACAACATAAAGAAAATAAAACAAAAACTCAGAAGCAAACGTAGGGTAATACTTCCTTCTTAAGAGTAGAATGGCTTCAAATACTTAGCCTGAGTTGGAAATTCTTGAACATTACCCTTTTTATCTTGCAATAGGTAACTCTTTTCCCCTACATTATAAAAAATTATGTAGGGCACAAGCCATAAAGCTTCAAATTTTCCATGCTTTCCCTTATCCTGATATTTAGCATTTCATTTTAACACGCAATCTCCTTTCTGAAAGTTCTTGACCTTAGTTCTCTTATCATGTAAAGCTTTCATCTGCAACTGTTTCCTCACATTCTCGCTTTGTGTAGTTCTTCTGAATTCATCCAATTCTGTAAGCTGATCCATCCTACCCTCCATGAAATCCATGTCTTCTAGTTGTTCCTCTCTGACAAACTTATATATAGGGAGAAGATTGTTCAATGGTAATCTAGCTTGTTTTCCATAAACCAATTCATAAGGACCAAATCTAGTAGATTTCTTAATTTTTATCCTATGTGTCCAAAGAGATAAAGGTAATTTTGAGTCCCATGCTCTTTTGTTATTTCTTAACATTCTCTTAATGATTTTTAATATGTTTTTATTACTTGATTCAGCCTGACCATTTCCATGAGGATGGTAAGGGGAAGAATATGAAAAGTTAATACCATAAGTACTACAAAAATTAGAGAATTTCTTTGATTTAAAATACATACCATTATCACAAATGATCTTGCATGGAATACCAAATCTTGTTAGCATATTTTATGTTAAAAAATTTATAACCACCTTGCCTGTAGCTCATCTAGATGGTATGGCTTCAACCCATTTAGTAAAGTAATCTATTAAAAAAAGAATCCATTTGTGTTGTCCACTAGAAACATCAGTAATTTCACCAATAAAATCAATTCCCCACATTTGGATATGCTCTTCAGTTGACAAAGACCTGACGGGTATTGCACCATCATATTTTAATTTTCCTGAGAATTTCTGACAAGATTCACACTTTCTAACATATGTATAACTATCCTTAAAAACATATGGCCAATAATACCCAGCATGTAACATCTTATGGGTAGTAGTTCTTGCTGAAAAATGACCACCACATACTCCATCATGTAATTCTTTCAATACTGATTTTGATTGGTATACATCTAGACAGAATAAAAGAACACCTTCTCTATTCTTCCAATATAAATCACCTTGTATCGAAACATATCTAGATGCTTATAAATTTATTTTCCTCTTTTGATTTTCATTTAAACCCTCTTTGCATTTCATGTGCTTAAGAAAATATACTATATCATTATACCAAGGAAAATTTTCAATACTTACTATTAATTTATCAGTGTTCACCTAGCTTATTTGAACTACTTCAAGATTTGATTCAGCCATAAGTTTAGCAAGACCTTGTCCTCTGACCAACTTCGTTATTTAGATCTCCATGTCAAATTCCTAGATCTGATTCACCCATCAGCATCTTCTACCTATCACTTTAGACTGCTTAAATATATCTTTGATTGCAGCATTTGGCACATAAGCTATCACTTTAGCTCCTACCAAGTATGGCCTAAAATATTTCACTACTTTAACTAGAGAATAAGCCTGATTCTCATTTATATAATAATTTAATTCTACTACTTGAAGAGTTTTACTAAAAAATTCTATTGGGTGTTCATAGCCCTCATCATTTTTCAGTAGTATAACTGCAGCAATAGTATGATATGATGCAAAAGAAAATAACTGAAAAGGCTTTGAAAAATCAAGTGTTTTAAGGACTAGAGCTTCCTTGATTGATTTCTTGATGTTAGAAAATGCTTCTATGGCTTCATTAGACCATTTAATTTCTACACCTTTCTTAAGCATCTTAGCAATGGGTTTAATAATCTCTACAAAGTTAGGGACAAACCTTCTTACAAAATTTATCATCCAAAGAAAGATTGGATCCCTTTAACATTTTTAGGAATCTGAATTTTATCTATGGTTGCAATCCATTTAGGATCTATCCTTACACCATCCTTTGACACAATGTGACCAAGAATCTTCCCTTTAGTAACCCCAAAATGATACTTCTTAGGGTTTAGAGATATCCCATATTCTAAAGCTCTTCTGAAAATTTGCTCCAAGTGTTTGCAATGATCATCTGCCTTTTTGGAGTAAGTAGTTAAATCATCCTGTTATACTACCATAATGAGTTCAATCAAACCATCAAAAGCCACATCCATTTCTCTTTGGAAGGTTTCTCCTGCATTAGTTAATCCAAAAGGCATTCTTGCATACACATAAGTTCCCCAAGGAGTGGTGAAGGTTTTTTTTTATTTCTTTGATTCTTTGACCTTCACTTGGTTGTACCCTGAGAATCCATCCATCATAGACAATAATTAATTTCTAGTAACTTTCTATAAAAGAGCTTCCATATTAGGTAATGCATAATTATCTTTTAAGGATGATATATTTAAGTTTCTAAAATCAACACACAACCTTATGTCTCCATTCTTTTTTCTAACTGGGACCAAGTTTTATGCCCATGTAGAATGTCTTATAGGCACAATTATTCCTGCATCCCTCATCTTGACAAGTTCTTCCCTCATCTTAGGAGCTAGCATTAGATTTATAGGACATTGTCTTTGTCTGAAATTTTTTGCATCTGGCTTTAGAGGGATTTCATGCTGAAATAAATCCTCTTGGTAGGCTTTAAGATCATCATATGACCATGCAAAGATGTGCCTATATTTTCTTAATAGATTTATCAAATTAGCTCTAATCTTGGGAGTGAGTTTTTTTCCTATATATACTTCTCTAGGAGTATGATCATTTACCAAATTAATTTTTTCAATCTCTTCAGACTCATTACTTATTTTTGTTAGAGTAATTTAGCAATTGCTCTTTAGTGCTTAAGTTTCACTTAGGCAGTTTCTTTAGTCTTAGGAAAGTTTCTATTTCCTTGCAGTTGCCCGTTTAGGGTTTCGACATCCTTTATAAGGATTG
>MU224586.1:37101-56225 GCA_018584345.1 Thuja plicata | reverse complement strand
AGTGGGGGTTCCAGCAGTTTCTTCTGACAGAGTTTTCAGACATGCTTCAGAGATGCTTCTTGCTCTCTTCTTGTTCCTCTCTCTGGGACATCTCTCTGCTTTTTTTTTTGGGTACCTGATCAGGCCTTGTTGCCGGGACCCTTCTTTCCTGCTTTCTATAGTAGTTTAGCAGTTTTGCTTCTCCCTAAGTTACACTTAAGGGGGGGTGTTAGAGTAATTTAGCAATTTCTCTTTAGTGCTTAAGTTTCACTTAGGCAGTTTCTTTAGTCTTAGGAAAGTTTCTATTTCCTTGCAGTTGCCTGTTTAGGGTTTCGACATCCTTTATAAGGATTGTCATCTTTGTATTTCATAAGGAGTTGTAAATCATTTCATTGTTGATAATATAGAATATCATTTCTGTCAACATGGTTTTTCATTCTCTGGCCTATCGGGCGCCATAGCTTCGGATCCTTCTCTCTTCTGTCTGTTTCATTCTATTTATGTGATAGTCATGCATGCAGGTGATCTTGGTTGCATTGCGTTTTAGCAATCACAACAATTTTACCCCTTTTGAAATTTTCTTGATCATCAAATACTCCTTCTAGTGCAACCAAAACTTTGGGAATTTTCTTTGTCTTTAGCTAAATAAATTCTTTTCCAAACAAGGTCTTTTTTCCATCCTGGTTCTCTACATAACCATTTCATACTATGCACTGATCTTCATACTTTTCTTTATTGATTAAAAATTTGAGGAGGTCTCTATCATCTTCAAATATTTGCCAATTCTACACATTGTCAGGAAGTGATGACCTATTTTTTATCTCAACCTTCACAATCTCATCAAAATGGATAACAATATTCTTGATGGCTACATTAGCCAACAAGTCTGCAAGGAAATTTTCTGATCTTTCTATCCACTTAATTGAAAATTCATCAAAAGATTGAATTAAATCCCATACTAAGTTTCTATACTATTTTAACTTAGGATTTTTCGTAATGAATGTATTTCTAACTTGAGAAACTATCAAATCAAAATCACCATAAACTAAAATCATTTTAATACCATATGATTTTGCAACATTTAAACCAAGAATTAATGCTTCATACTCTGAAACATTATTTGTGCATTCAAAATTAAGTAAGAAAGAAAATTTTAATATCTTACCACATGGGGATACAAAAGTGACCCCAGCACCATTACCTTCTTTACTGCATGCTGAATCAAAATTCATTTGCCAAAGTTCATCTTTATTTTCCTCCAAATGCAGTTCAATGGGGCTATTAATTTTCAATGTTGGTTTAGTAATACTTATCTGAAAATTGTCCATGTCTGAATGGAGAAAGTTTATTTTTTCCACCCCAATGTCTTAATCAATAATATATGGAGATCTTGGTTCCCTATTAATTCTTACTTCCCTCCCATCCACTAGAATAGTATCATAAGACAAATCTAATTGAATATGACCACCTACTAGATTAGACCATTGTCTAGATAAAAGCATTCCATAATTAGCAGGCACTTCAACAACAATAATATCAGTTTTATATAACATTTTAGGACAAGCAGGAAATTTAAATTCCACATCCTTCATAATACCAACAATAGGTATAGACATATTTTCCATAGTATAGCATCTTCCATAAGTTGTATCCACCTTCATTCCAAGTTCTTTCATGACTTCTGTAGGCATAATATTCACTGCTACTCCTGAATCTATCATACAATTCTTAAGCAATTTATTGTTAACCATCAAAGTGAGATAAAAATGATCCACTTGTGTTCCATTTTGAGAAATAGTAGTTCCTAAATAAACCACAGGAGGTTCTTCATTTACTACTTTTTTTATTAGATTCTTCTTTTAAAACATTACCTACATTAGATAGTACTTTTATAGTTTCATCTTTATATTTAGGTACTTATATCATTTAAAATAAAGGAATAGAAATTTTTACCTGAAATAAAGCATTAGATATGAAAGAACTATTACTTGGGATAGAATTACTGACAATTGGTTTCTCCTTTGTCAATTTAGGTGCCTGATGAAGATCTACCCGTTGACTTGATTTTGCACCATCATCTTTGGTTATTTTTATGTCACACTGACTCACCTTCTTATTTGGTGTTTTGATAGATGTTCCTACAGGTTTTCCTTGATCAACATTTACTGTTCTATTCCTCAATTTTTAGTTACTTCTTGCTTCCTCAAGAGCTGCAACAGTATATGCTTCTTTCTCCTCATCTGTTAATCTTCTGATAACTGGTATTTATCCTTGTTGTTTATCACACTGATATATTATATTTAGATCTTCATGGTAAACATATTCCTCCTTAGAAGAACTATATTCATCTCCTCCCCACATTGATTTAAATGAAACATTGTTAACTGTGGGCTGGTGCTCATCATTCTGATCTTCCTCTTCTTGTAATCTCTGAGCCATAACACAACTATCAGGGGAATATGGTAGATTACAACCATCACACCAAGGATAGTTTTCCACAAAATGATTTTTTATTTTAAATGGATCAGGTGCTTCCTTAGTATAAGACTACTTCTCAGTTTTTTCATGTTTCCATTCAGTCTTATATGGCATGTCTTCTAATCTAAATCTTTCATTTTTAGGAAATGGTGGCCTATCATTTTTAGGAAATGATGGCCTGCCATTTCTTCTTTGTTTTTCATTTATATTTTTTAGCATATCCATTATATATTTTAGATCATTCTTTTCAGGAGATTTTGGATTATACAATTTAGTATCACTCATTTTATCTATCATTCTAGCAGCCCTTCTATTATTTTCATTGGTGGTAGCAACTTTGAAATCTTGTTGCAATGTTGCAGGGCCTTGTGATCGAATCTCATAGTGTGTTTTACTATCAAATGTATTTAGATAGAAATCAATCAGAAAAGAATCAACAGGCCTTATATCTCTTAGAATTCTATTTAGAAGTTTATTCAACCTTTTATTGAATTTTGCAACTGATTCATTAAAGTTGTTTTTAATACTAGTTAACTCATGAGATGCAAAAAATGGATCATTATGATCACCAAACTGTTCAATAAATTGATTTACAAAATTACACCAGCTTGAGATGGATCCATCAGACAATCCTCTATACCATTCAGCAGCATCTTCAGTTATTGATTAGATGAACAACTTCATAAAAATGTCTTCATGGTTCCCATCTAATTCTTCAATAGTGTTCTTCAAGTTTATGGTATTTTTTTCAGCAAATTCCACTCCATTCCCTACAAATTTTGGAATAGAATTTCTCAAATCATTTGAAATGGTATTTGCATATCCAACTATCCCACTATAATATAGTTGTCTATATCTTTCCACCACCATAGGAGCTTTTCTTCTCTGGCCCATGTTATGTTGGTTTCCATTCTAACCTCTGGGATTCTGATGATTCATGCTTTGGTGATTTTTTCCATGTCTATGACCATTACCAATGTTTTTTATATCTAGTATTACCTCAATCATAGTTTTCTGCATTATTTGGCTGCCTCCAATAATCATTTCTTCCATTGTTGTTACCGTTTCTCTCATATCTTCATCTATCATTAGGTTCAAATAATGGATTTGTGTGATCACTGTTAAATATTGGTTCTCCATTTTTCTTATGAGGATAATTGTACTTTGGTTTCCCATTCCCTTTTGGTGTTTATTTTTCCTTTGTTCTTTATCCATCCTGAAATACTAAATCTAGCTCACTTCTCTTCATCTGTAATTTCTCCAAGGCTTCATCAGGTAACCTTTTCAAAGCTTTCACTACTCTTGGATTATTTTTCCCATATTCAATTAATTTACTCAATGTAGCATATAGGAGATTGTCTTCTTCGTCATATTATTTTATCTCTTCAATTTCTTGTGCTGGATTTTGATCATCTTCATAACCAAAAGGGCTATGTTCTTCTGAATCATAATAGTTTACATCATTGAAACCAGTAGTCTCTCTATCAGGAAACATTTTATATCTAGTATTCATCATATCTTCAACCTCTTTCTTACCTCTTCTTATAATTTCCTATAAATCTAGTTCAATTTGATCTGGATGCAAGGATCTTCTACCTCACATAAATACTTTAACAAAACAAAGAAATTTATCATAATATACTTGCATCAAAATGGTAGAGTCGCCACCTTCTTGTGAGAAGGAAAATACTACTTGTTGGTCTTCTGGATTCTTCCTTCTAGTAGAGTGCACTATCAAACAAACAAGCTCTTTGATCTACAAAATCTTAAATTCTAAAAAATCCCCAACAGAGTCGCCAATCTATTGTGTGACTCGGATGGGGAAAACTGAACAATCCAATATTCAGCAGACAATCATTAGAACTTCTAGGTACAATTGAGAATTATCTTATGAAAACTCCCCAGTAGAGTCGCCAATCTATTGGTGCTCAAATAAATAGATTGGATTTCCTATGGACTTTCCAATCCAATGCTAAGAAACCCAAGTTATTTTGCCAACTAACAAGTTTAACCTTGGGGAAAGGCTAAAACTTCTACAATTCTGGCTCTGCAGAACCAAGGCTGGTAGGCCTATACCTTAAACTTATCCTTCAAGTCTTAAGGCTTTTTATAGTAGATAAGAACACTTAAAACTATCCATCTCAAGTATGGGAAGGCACTTGAAAGGAATCAAACTAAGATCAATATAGAATAAAACTGCAAAACTGAATGCTTTGTGAGATTTGTAAGGAATGCTTTGTAAAAATGTATATATAAATGATTGAATTCTAGAATATCTCAACAACATGAAATCATGAACCAAATTCCTATTTACAATAATAGTTTAGATGAGTGCCTATATCAATTTGGGGGATAGATTCAATCCAAATCCAATCCTATGTACAAATTTTGCAAGACAATATTCAACCATCAACTATCTAAATGCTTTAGGTGCAAAGAAGATTAAATTTTGTATTATATCTTTGTTAGTTTGAATGAGTTTAACTCCTATGGTTGGGAAACTAGATGAACAAGAAGTTGGAAAAAAATTAAGTTCTCACACACTTCCTGATATTCAAACAATTGTATAAGACAATAATATATCTGCACAAGCAACTCTAAGATAGCAATTTAAATTACTTCAATAATTGCAAAGGAATAATTGAAAAGGATTGAAACCTTGAACCAAGAGAAACAAAAACAATTATCTTTTATTGATTATGTAAAATAGTACATAAGAGTCCATGTTCAATTGTGATCAAATTGAAAACTAACTGAAAATGATGAAAAATATATCACCCCAGACCTCACTCGCATTGATCCTAGTATCCTTTTTTATACAAAGTTCAAAGAATGTGAACAAGCTTTAGATCAATGCACTGGTTCATTTACTAGACCTAATCCCTAAGATCAACAACTTAACAGTCACAATTACAATTAAGGAATGAATTATCATCCTTTAAGAATAGTTATCGACCAAAGACATAACAATAATCAAATAGTTAGTTTATAATATATTATTGATCTCTAAAATCTCTTAACTTCTGCATGGTATATCAATGGACGTCTACATATATTTGATCTTTCATCTTTCATCTAGGTTGCATTATTATGTTATTTACCACCTTTGAAACCCTGTATGGAAATGATATCAACATATCAAATAATAATCAAAACCCTAAGTCGATGAAATAACAATATAATAACATTAAAAAATGCAACGACAAAGAAAAATCCCAGTAATTAGTGCTACTTGGGCATTTTGTCCTTTATATTTGTCTGAGACACGTGGCATGATTTCACTCTCAAAGTAGATAAAAATCATCCATCTTTTCATAGAGAGTGAACTTTGATCATAGATCAAATGTGAATCGCACCATAGATATTTTCATTCTATCGCCTCAAACTTTCAATGGGGTTGGAACACGTGTCACTCAAGCATAATGGCTTAATAGATAGATCTCATGCAGTTTTGCTTTAATAAATTATGCTGACCATTGATTAACACTGAATATGCTCAGTCTTTAACCAACTTTTGAAATGAAATGCGTCCCTATCATATTGATTGACTAATCAGAAACTACATGTTGTATCCTTGTCACTTCGTTTCTCAGAGCATTTGTGGGCCTATGACACATGTCAAGATCATGTAATGGTTTAATGGGTAAATATCTTGCATCTTGACTTTAAGCCATTATGCCTAGGGTAGATCCTGTCTGATAGTTAAGCTTTTAGAAAATATTACATATAAGATGATGTGTATCCCTATGACCCTTTTCCAATCAATCATATGGTGCCACCTATATCACCATTGTCCTCTACTTTATCTTTATTTAGAACATTTATGGGACCCAAAAATGTGTTGAATAGGTGTAATGGCTTGTATGTTAGATCTTGCGCATATCTTGATTAAGTCATTACATCAACTGTTGATTCTCGCCGTAGTTTAACCAATGATCTCTTTCTTCGCTACTCAAAATATGTGGGCCCTGAAATATGTGTGTTAGTAATAACTGAGAGGGGGGGGTGAATCAGTGGCCTCAAAAATTTATCCTTCAAACTTTAACCACTAATCAATAAACCTTAGATTATTATGTCCCTAAAAGATGCACACCATGAAATACTAATATTGATTTAACTGTCTATCTATTTTCCTTATCTGTCCTTATTCTCCTTGATTACCAATAAGCAGTATAACTATTTACCAAAACTCAGTAAATAATTAGAGTATATCGATCAACCCAGTGTTAACTATGTCAGCTATAAAACAATAAAGACATGAATCATACACACATAACACATGAATTTTTAACGTGGAAACCCTGTTAAGGGAAAAACCATTGGGATCGGTACCCCAAATTTTCACTCTTCTAAAGTGAGCCCTGTTAGGAGCCAACCCTATTAAAGGTTACAAACACACTGTTAAGTGCAACCTTGTTAGAGGATTTTATACATAGAGGTTGTCACTTAGTATCGGGAATCTATTGCTACCATCCTTGAATCAGCCTCCTTCTTAGACTGTCAATAGGTATCGGGAAATTCCAGTGCTACTTTCATGAATCAACCTTTTTGGCACTCCTTGGGATGTACCTCAATATATAGAAGATTGTTAAGTCCTACTTTATTAAGAGACTTGATGCTTCAATGGTTAAACTGAAACACTATGACCTGTTCATGATGTAACTTTGAATTGTAGATTTTCAGATCTATTTACGTACATTACCTCTCTGATCAATGTATCAATTCAATTCTTTGTGCTCCACACTTTCTTCTCTGTGATGTTGTGCTACACTGTTCGTTGGTGTCTATAGAATTCTTTAGCTCTCCTTCATCTTGATTGATCAAGACTATATGAAGATATTCTTCATCAATTTTTCTTCATCATCCTCTTTCTATTCACTCCCCTTAATCTCCTTTTCATCCCATCTAAAATGAATTAAGCTTGTCTCTTATATAGACATGATATTCACTGTTTCTTGATTCTTGATTCTTGGCATGAAAAATAATATAGAAAATTTGATTTAAAGCATAAATCCTAATTTATCTCATATTTATCTTCTTTCCAACTATACAAATCATCTTTAAATCAATCACTTAACTCTGGTCGAATAAAACAAAGAAAAAAACTAGTTAAGTCTATCTTTAGCTCTTGCCAGCTAGATATTTTGTCATTTTCTGAACTCTCTGTTCCATCAATCAACTCGGTAGTTATTCATCGGTGACAACTGATAGTTCTATCGGTGTGACTCTAGTTAGCTTTGGGATCTCTATCCATCAGCATCATTGGATTTTTACTCGTCGGGCAACTCTGTTTTTAGCTTGTCGGGCATCCTGTGGTTTTGTTTCATCGGGAAACACTGTCTTCTACTCGTCGGGTATCACTATGAATTTTCTTCTTTGCCTTTATCAATGGTGTGCACATCATCAGTGTTGTCTATCACTTAGTGAATACTTGACTTTTATGCATTGCTGAAAGCATAGCCTTGGTTCTTTTGGTTCTCTGAAGTCTTTGGCATTATGTACATGACCATACAAATGATATCAAGTTTACATCAATGAAAATACAAACCATTAACTGATTTAATGCCTTGCATTATCTTCAACCTAACATTGTCAAACATTTAATCAGTTACATGTCATCAATCTCTCCCTTTGGCATTGATGGAAACATGCTATATTATCACACTATACTATTTCTAAAACAATATAAAATACAATAGTTGAGATTCATCAAACTACCAATCTTTTTGTTTGATAACTGATAAATGTCTAAACTTTGGTAAGCTTTGTTTTAGCTTAGATATGATTCTTGCAGCTCTTTGTCTTCTAATGTGTTGAGTCCTCTTCTTGTGTCAATTTCTATCCTTTGACTATTCTCTCTTTTGTGATGTCTTTTTTCTCTTGTCAGCAACTCTCCCTTTGTGTAATCTTTCATACAATTTTCTCTCCCTTAGGATATAATCTCTCCCTATTGGAGTAATTTGATAATGGATAATCTTTCACCTTTTTCCAGAAAGATGTGATAATATGGATAATCTCTCTCCCTTTGACAACAATACCAAACAAATATTTTACAAATATGTGGCATTCATGTCAAACAATCATTTTCTTTCCATCCATAATATATTCCTTTAATTTCCCTTATCCATCAGCAATACAACAATACTCTCTAGTGCTCTGTTCTGATATATATACATGTTTGTATATAGATGTATCTTTGAAGTTCATCTCTTTGCTTGCATCAACATGAATGATATTCTGATAATATGTAGGCTGATGTAGCCTTCAGTCATTTTATTGACTGGTAGACAAGGGTTTGACCCCTAGTCTCTTTCTAAAGTACTCAAATGTACCCTTGGGAAGTGGATTGGTGAAGATATCAACTAATTGTTCTTTTGATTGCACATACTCAAGTATCACCTCTTTTTCTTGAACTTGTTCTCTCAAATAATGATACTTGATGGAAATGTGTTTAATCTTTACATGCATGACTGGATTCTTGGAAATGTTTATTGCACTGGTGTTATCACAATAGATAATTACTGGTTCTAAGATCTTCATATGCATACCTTCCAGCAACAGTTTGAGCCATGCAATATTTGAGCAGTTTGCAACAGCAGCAACATACTATGTTTTTGCAGTACACTAAGAGATGCATCCTTGCTTCTTGCTTATCCATGTGACAAGTCTATCACCCATAAAGAATTCTTCTCCAGTTGTTCTCTTTCATTCATCAAGATTTCCATCCCAATCAGCGTCAGTAAACACCTTAATTTTAAATTTTTCTTCTCTTCTATACCATAAGCCAAATTCCTTAGTATTCTTCAGATATCTTAGAATTCTTTTCATAGCAGTCATATGTGATTCCCTAGGGTTTGCAAAAAATATAGCAAAAATTTTGACTGCATGTGCAATATCTGGTCTAGTGTGTACAACATACATGAGTTTTCCAATCATTGATCTCTACAAAGTCTGATTTACCTTTGTTTTCTTGTCCTCCTTTGTTAACTTACATCCAGTAGCCATTGGTGTTCCAACTAGTTTGAAATCTTCCATCTTGAATATTTTCAGGACCTCTTTGATGTATTTGGACTATGTAATGAAAATACCTTCACTTTGTTGAATGATCTATAGACCAAGAAGGAAGTTGATCTCTCCAAACATAGACATCTCAAACTCTTTTCTCATCTCATTAGAAAATGATTTGCATAGCATATCATTGCCTCCAAATATGATGTCATCAACAAATATTTCAGCAATCAAAGTGTTAACATCAGTATCTTCCTTCAAATAAAGATTATTGTTTTCACTAGTCCTTAAAAATCCAATACTTATTAGATAGGAATGAAGTCATTCATACCAGGCTCTAGGAGGTTGTTTCAATCCATACAAGGATTTTTGAGGTCTACATACCATGTTTATCTTGTTTGGATTGAAAAACCCTTCCGGTTGTTCAATGTATACCTCTTCCTTTAAGTATTCCATTTAGGAATGTTGACTTGAAATCCATTTGATATAGTTTGAATCCTTTGAATGCAGCATAAGCAAGTAGTATTCTTACTCCTTCTATCCTAGCAATGGGTGGAAAGGTCTCTCCATAGTCTATACCATCTTCTTGTGCATACCCTTGCACACTAGTCTTTCTTTGTTCCTTGTGACTTCTCCATTCTCGTTCAACTTATTCCTGAATATTCATTTTGTACCAATGACATTCTTGTCATCTGGTCTTGGCACAAGTGACCATGTCTTTTTCTTTTCAATCTGCTCAATCTCATCATTCATAGCACTTATCCATTCCTCATTAGCTAGTGCAAAATTGACAGATTTTGGTTCAAACTCACAAATTAAACAATTTGAGTTTAAAGACTTACTTCTTGTTCTTGTACCAGTTTTCTTATCTCCTATGATCTGGATCTCTAGATGGTTCCTTCTTACATATCTTGCAAGTATAGGTACAACTCTTTGTGTATCATCTTGATCATCATTTTGATCTTCATTGTGTTCTTCATCACGTTGCACATTGTTTTGATTATCATCCTGACCGTCGGTTGCAACATTATGTTGTTCTCGAATTAAGCACTATTGCTCGGGTAGAGTGTTGGGTTCTTCATAGTATACAAACTTCTTGTATTCCTCTGGTTCTTTTTTTCTTTCAAGCTCATTCTTTTCTGCAAATTCATCTATATTTACATTTGCACTTTCAACAATTTTGTTAGAAGCCTTGATGAGACATTTATAAGCTTTTCTCTTGGTAGAATACCCTAGAAAATACCTTCATCACTCTTGGTGTCAAGCTTTCCATTTCTATCATCCTTTAAGACATAACATTGATTACCAAATATTTTGAAGTAACTTACATTGGGTGTTTTACCATACCATAGCTCATAAGGTGTCTTCTTTGTGTCCTTCAATTGTACTCTATTAAGTGTGTAGACAATAGTACTGACAGCTTCCCTCTAGAAAATTTGGGTGATGCCTTTCTCTATCATTAGTGTTATATCACAAACAACTATTGATCTATTCCTTCTCTCAGCAGTCCCATTTTTCTATGGTGTTCTTGGTGCAAAAACCTTTGTTTTTATACCATGCTCATTATAGAAATTAGTGAATTCATCTCATATAAATTATCCTCCTCTATCTAACCTCAAGCATTTCAAATCCTTACCATTTTGTTTCTCTACCATAGCTTTATACCATTTAAACATCTTGAATGCTTCAGATTTATCTTTTAGAAACATAACTGTCATCATTCTAGAGTAATCATCAACAAAGAGAATAAAATATCTATCTCCATAGTAACTCTTTGTCCTCATTGGTCCACATAGGTCAGTATGGAATAATTCTAGAATGTCATCAGATGTATGGGTTTTACTTTTGAAACTAGACTTAGTCATTTTACCTTTTTGATAGTTCTTGCACATGATTTTGTCTGGCTTTGTCATCGTTGGTAAGCCTCTTAAATTTCTCCTTCTACTTATTTTCATTATGTTGTCAAAATTCACATGTCACAATCTTTTGTGCCACAACCATATGTATTCATTTCTAGCCATTAAGAAAGTGGTGCTAGTATCATTTAGATAGAATAAGTTACCTTTAGTCTATTCACTGGTACCAATCAGTTTACTGTTTACTGATTCATTGAAGATCTTTGCCTTCTTATTCTCAAATGCTACTCTGTGACCTAAATTTTTTAGCTGAGAAACACTCAATAGATTATAATTTAATCCTTTTATCCAATAGACATTTTCACATTTAATTGGGTTATTCGACATTATAGTTCCTTTACCTTCAATTGGACAAGGTGTATCATTACCCATTCTTACTGTACCACCATTATAATACTCAAAAGTGTTAAAATTTTCTTTATCACCGGTCATGTGGTGAGCGCAACCACTATCTATAATCCAGATGTCATTCTTGCTAACCTTAGATATGAGTGTAGTTTTTACACACCTTTCATCTTCATCTGAATCATCCTTCACAACTATAAATACCATCTCGATGTCTTCATTAGGTTCGATGTTAGTATCTTCATCTTTGCAAGTAGTTAGGTAGGTAGCCTTCTTTCCTTTGTCCTTGTAGTCTTGGGTATCTCTTCTTTCTAATTGTCAGTAACCTTTGTAATCTTTGTTATCACCTCTGTTAGATATCTTCTCAAAAGATCTGTCATTACTTCTGTCATCTTTTTTTTTGTTAGGACATCTTGTAGAAAAGTGTCCAATCTCTTTACAATTAAAGCATACAAGTGGTAACTTGCCTTTGTATTTACCTTTGCCTCTTTGCATTCTTCTTGCCATAAGTTCTTCTATTTCATCTAGATCTTCTTCTTCACTTTCACTTTCACTATCTCTTCTAGATGTGTGTCTATGACTTGATTTTCTTATTCTCATAGAAGAACTAAATGTAGACTCTAAGTTTGGTAAGACACTATTATCAAAGTTATTCATCTCAAATGAAATCAGTCTACCAATTAAACTATCAAGAGTAACTATATTTTTTTCTACTTCTCTCATTTCTTGAATGGAAGAAACTCTAATACCATATACATGAAGTAAGGTTCTTAATATTTTACTTACCACTGTCTCCTCTTCAAGTGTACCTCCAACTCCTTGTATAGCATTGAATACTTCTTTTATTCTTGTGTTGTACTGTGTGATGTTTTCTCCCTCTTTCATTCTGAGATCATCAAATTTTCCTCTAAGGCTTTCTGCATTGGCTCTCAGAACATTTGTATCACCTCCATGTACAAGCTTCAGTTTGTTCCACATCTTCTTTGTATTTTTGCAATCTTTGACATCTTCAAATTTAGCATTAGAGAGTTGGGAAGAAAGCTCTATGACCATGCATTTGTGTTCATGCTTCTCTCTCAATTGATCTACTATTAATGATTCTATGGGTAACACATATTCAGTATCTAGGAATTGAGTAACATCATTACCAATACTAGATAAGTGGAGTCTTATCCTACTTTTCCATGAAGCAAAGTTGTCTTTGTTTAGCTTGGGCACATCTCATTTGTTCATCTTGTGATCTTAACTTAGGTATTGAAACATTCCTTTCTAAGCACACAAGATATGATACTAATTGTTAGTAATAACTGAGAGGGGGGGGGGGTGAATCAGTGACCTCAAAAATTTATCCTTCAAACTTTAACCACTAATCAATAAACCCCAGATTATTATGTCCCTACAAGATGCATGACATGAAATACTAATAATGATTTAACTGTCTCTCGGTTTTCCTTTTCTGTCCTTAGTCTCCTTGATTACCGATAAGCAGTATAACTATTTATTGAAACTTAGTAAATAAGAAGAGTATACCGATCAACCCAGTGTTAACTATGTCAGATACAAAACAATAAAGAAATGAATCATACACACATAACACATGAATTTTTAATGTAGAAACCCTGTTAAGGGAAAAACCACTAGGACCAGTACCCCAAATTTTCACTCTTCTGAAGTGAGCCCTGTTAGGATCCAACCCTGGTAAAGGTTACAAAAACACTATTAAGTGCGACCTTGTTAGAGGATTTTATACATAGAGGTTGTCACTTAGTATCGGGCATCTATTGCTACCATCCTTGAATCAACCTCCTTAGACTATCAATAGGTATCGAGCAAGTCCAATGCTACTTTCATGAATCAACCTTTTTGGCACTCGTTGGGATGTACCTCAATATATAGAAGACTGTTAAGTCTTGCTCTGTTAAGAGACTTGATGCTTCAATGGTTAAACTAGAAAACTATGACCTATTCATGATGCAACTTTTAATTGTAGATTTTCAGATCTATTTAAGTACATAACCAAGCTCTGATCAATGTATCAATTAAATTCTTGTGCTCCACACTTTCTACTCTGTGATGCTGTGCTTCACTATTTGTTGGTGATTGTAGAATTCTTTAGCTCTCCTTCATCTTGATTGATTAGGACTGTATGAAGATATTCTTCATTAGTTTCTCTTCAACATCCTCTTTCTATTTACTCTCCTTAATCCCCTTTTCATCCCATCAAAAATGAATTAAGATTGTCTCTTATATAGACATGATATTCACTGTTTCTTGACTCTTCATTCTTGGCATGAAAAACAATCCAGCCAATATGATTTAAAGCATAACTCCTGATTTATCTCATATTTATCTTCTTGCCAACTGTATAAATCATCTTTAAATCAATCACTTAACTTTGGTCAAATAAAATAAAGAAAATAACTAGTTAAGTCTATCTTTAGCTCTTGCTAGCTAGATATTTTGTGATTTTTTGAACTCTTTGTTCCGTAGGTCAACTCTGTAGTTAGTCGTCAGTGATAACTGATAGTTCTATTGGTATGACTCCAGTTAGCTTTGGGATCTCCGTCCATCAAACATCATTGGATTTTTACTCGTTGGGCAACTCTATTTTCAGCTTGTCGGGTATCATGTGGTTTTGTTTTATCAGGCAGCACTGTCTTCTGCTCGTCAGGTATCACTGTGAATTTTCTTCTTTGCCTTTACCGATGGTGTGCACTCCATCGGTGTTGTATATCACTTAGTGAATAATTGAATTGTATGCATTTCTAAAAGCATAACCTTGGTTCTTTTGGTTCTCTTAAGTCTTTGGCATTATGTACATGAACGTACAGATGATATCAAGTTGACATCAATGACAATACAAACCATTAACTGATTTAATGCATTGCATTATCTTCAACTTAACATTGTCAAACATTTAATCAGTTACATGTCATCAATGTGTCACTTAGGCGTAATGGCTTATACATTAGATCTTGCACATCTTTACTTTAAGCCATTACGTCAACCATTTATTCTCACAGTACTTTAATCTTTGTCCATCTTTATGCAAACAGGGCCCATGTCACTTCAAGACACGCATTGACACAGCTTAATGAATTATGTTTTAGATCTTGAGAATCTTTTGATCAAGTCATTACATCAACTGTTTGATCAATTTTAACATGTCTTCCTTTTACTTTAATCTCAGACTTTAGCTTTAACTACAACTCGACCTCGGGTTTATAAATTCCTTCTATCTCTCAGATGCAAGAAGATATTTTTAACTATGGGTTTACTTCAAGATCACGTGACTGATACTTTCTCAAATGCGCCAAGTAAAAGAGAATATTCCTAGCCACAATTGTAAAAATATATTAAAATAAATAATAGACCGCGAAAAAAGGGCCAACGACTATATTTATGAATTAAAATATATGTAAGCCATGGAAAAGATAAAACATAGCCAATCTAATAGAAAAATGCATGAAATTAAACATGATAAATGCATAGGATAGAACAATTGCAATAATAAACTATGAATGGAAGGAGGAAATACAAGCATAAACCAAGATAATAATTGCACAAAATACTTCCCTGAATTGTTTAGCCATTTAAATTTGATTGTAAATTTGAGTTCCACCACTATCATTTCTTGTATTTGATACACCTAAATCGCAAATCATTTGTGTTCTAAATGTCCAAAATAGTCTAAGTATACCAATATAACTGCCTATCTTACGGATGCAACCTTACCTAATGGCCTGTTGATAAAGGAAAAATGAGCCTTAATTAGGACAACATCACTATGTAATCATCACTACAAACTTATATAGATGTGGTCTTGATGGAATGCTACTTACGTGTTTAGAACAAGAAGAATCTGATCATGCATTAAAAGAGGTCCATGAAGGTGTGTGTGGATCTCACTCAAACAATTTTTCATTAGATAAGAAAATTCTAAGGGTTGGGTACTATTTCCCTACAATGGAGAAAGATGCAGTTCAGTATGCCAAGACCTGTCAAAAATGCCAAACACATGGAAATATTATCCATGCTCCAGCCAAAGAGCTCATACCATTTATCACAAATTGGCCATTCCAGCAATGGGCCTTTGATCTGGTAGGAAAAATCTATCCCAATTCTTCAAGTAGACACAAATAAATCATCAATACCATTGATTATTTCAAAAATTAGGTTTAAGCAGTGTCGCTAATCAAAGCCACTGGAAAACAAGTTTCTATGTTCATCTTGAACTACATCAACTGTAGGTACGAGCTACCCTCATCTATTGTAATAGATAATGGGGGCAGTTCAAGAACCAAGACATTAAGGACCTTTATACACAATTCGATATTACTCAGCATTTTTCTTCAATCTAATGTCCTCAAGGTAATGGACAACCTGAGGCTTCAAATATGAATATTCTAAAAATCCTACATAGAATAGTGAGAAAATCTGGTAGAGATTGGCATTTACATTTAAATCCAACACTATGGGCTTACAAAACAAGTATCATAACACCAACAGGAGCCACACCATTTTCTCTTGTCTATGTCACAGAGGCAATCTTACCAACTGAAGTAGAAATCCCTTCTTTGTGAGTATCTCTCAAAGGTCTTGTCATAGACAAACAATACCTCATAGATAAAGTGCAAGAACTAGAGATGCTAGATGAACGTAGACAACAAGCATTCAATCACCTGAAAGTCTATCAGAAAAAGATGTCAAAAGGGTACAAAAAGAAAGTAAACCTATGATAGTTTCAAGTGGGGGATCTTGTTCTTAGAGAGAATCCTAAGAATAAACCAAACAAAGAGTAAAAAGGCAAGTTTGAACACAACTGGCTAGGGCCTTATGTTATCACAACAATTTTTTGGGACAAGAGCTTATAAGTTAGCTACACTAGGAGGATATGTTCTTCATGATCCTATCAATACTCTACACTTGAAGTAGTTTTATTTCTAACATCTAGCCAAAGGGCTTTTACAACAAAATTAATCATGAGAAAATGCTAAAAATAGTGAAACATTTATCCCGAAGAAAGCCAAAAATAGTGGAAAAGAGACAAAAAAATAGTGGAAAAATTCCTACAAAGAGATATCCTTGGTGAAAACCTGGCAAACAGGCACCTTGATACAAAAAAAATGAAAAAGGAGGAAAAGTACAAAAAATTTGAAAAAAGAAAAAGTGCCTTGGAAAAATCCTAGCAAACAGGCATCTTGGTAGCAAAAATAGAAATTTGTCAAGTGGTGAAACCCTAGAAAACATGCATCACTTGTAATCAATGCTCCATCTATCAATGCATCCCTTGCACCTATCCTTCACAGTCATTTATTTGACATCAGTTGAACATGAACCCTTGAAGAATGTACTTTCCTTGCCTGGAGGTTGTCTATATTTGCATCTTAGGATAGACATGTTGCACTGGGGGTGTTAGGGATTTTTCTTGTATGAACCACAATGCATGAAATGTCTATTTGAACCCTGTTACCTTCTAATTCTGATTCAGAGACAAGAAAAGCCTAATTGCTAAGCACTGGATAAGGTCCTTCTTCATTTTTGAGCTCCACAAATACTCAGGTAGGTTTTACCTCTTGAAATTGCTGTTAACACAGTATTTGTTGATGTGGACACTGATTAACTATGTATCTTTATTGGACCAACTTATGAATTATCTTGCTGATGACCAAGCATAACCATAAACAAGATATTACCATACAAATCATAGTTATAAACATAACAATAACCAGTGATACAAGGATTCTCATCCTTCTTCCTTTTCTTGTAGGAGGGATAACCTAGTTGATTCACTCTTCAAGGAATCAATAATATGGACAGTGTCCTGCTGACAGAGGTCCTTAAAAAGTTCAGCTTGTTTGTTCTTAGTAACAAAGTATTTAAATTGATTTGGTTTTGATAACTTGGAATATCTCAGACACAGATAGATAATCAGACTGTTTCCAGGCCAGTGCCTATCCTTTGGGCTGCAGAGTCAATAATAAGCAAAAATATCACAGAAACAAAATACACTGAGCTGCCTTACAACTCACACAATTAAGATAGGTTGCCTTCTAAACTATCCTGTCACCTCAAGACTACTGTATCAAATCCTTAAACAAAGCAGTATGCTCCTTGAAATTACTTACAAAATTTAATTCTCTCCTTGAAAGAAACTTGTAAACAATTAAATGGTTACCTTATAACCAGAGTGTTACAGAATATCTGATAAACTTAACACAGAAAAGCATACACACAAGGTAAAGAGACAATAGTAGAAAAGAGTAAAATTGCACCGTATATTATTTATGTGATCCAGCTTGTTGTATATGAAAGATTACACAACTTAGAAAGATAGATAGAAATCCTGAAGATCTGAATTCTGTGATATATTATCTCTTCTTCACAAAATGTTCCAAAAGATCCAAGACCCTTAACTATTACAAGTCTTATGATATATATAGATTCTAGAACATCTTGGAATCCCTAAGGATGAAAAAAGCTTCGAATGGTCTCAAAACCCTAACCCTAAAGATACAAGAGAGACAAAAGAGAGAGAGAAGAAGCGGTGAAGTGACTGAGTCAAAAAAGGTAAAATTAGATATCTCTTGTTCTTCTCCCGACCTTGCGACTACAATCTGATTTGTAGATGGTAGCTGGTGTAGTTATGAAAAGTCCTGGTAGTTTTTCTCGCCTGCTCACCTACATCTCCTTTCGAAATAACTATCCATCTTGTCTATGAACAGTGAAGCTCCAAGTGTTACCTCACTCATCCTCCAAAATTTATTCCTCTACCACAAGCTTCTTTTTCTTTGGTGTTGTCATGACTTCCCATGCATTTACCTCATCATTTGTTGGCCAATTGAAGTCTTGGGTACTTTGTACTTGCACCTTTTGTATGTCCCATCTTACATCGATGATGTTTTTGACATCAAGTAAGAACTTGTTGATATCTGTCTCAGCTTTGAATGCTTCATCCAATATTAAATTAAAACCATCAATATCAACCTCAGTTCTCAAAAGAAAAGCCTCTTCACTAGGAATTTTGGTGTCAAACTCACCCCTCCAGGCATCTATAGCTTTCACGTGGTCATCTTCTCCTTTCAAGGAAGGAATAAACCTATTGAAATCAGCTGAAAAGAGACTCAATTTAGCTTCTATTTAGTTCAATTTTCCCTTGAAGAATGAGAGAGCAATGTTTACCCTTTTGATCTCATCTTCTACCTCTGTTACAATTTGAGGAAAGTCTACCCTTATGTTCTACAGAGATGACAATTTCTCAAATAAACTTTCCCTAGCAGACCATTTTGTGAAGTATGGGTTTAGAATTAGAAGGTACCTTAATACCTCAGCATGTAATATAGGCAATTTATTATAAGTATTAATTACAACATCAGATTTTTCTTTGAGGATCTCAAT
>MU224585.1:162389-173691 GCA_018584345.1 Thuja plicata | reverse complement strand
CATAGAGGCTCTAGAGAAAAGGTCCTTGGGAGTCCAGATGCCACATTTGAAAAATTGTAGAGCACTACTCCCTTGAGTCTTGGCCAAAGGGATGCCTTGAATAGAAAACAACGGAGACCACCAGAGGCTCTACTGATTGAAAGAAAGTCCATTGCGAAAGGCATCACCATCCCAATGGAGCCAGGGCTTAATAGCTTCCCAAGCTTTTCAAATTCTCTTGATGATGAAGGTACCCTGAATTTGAATAGGTTCTTTCATAGTTAGAAAGGTCTGGAGACCAATGCCCTTCCAAGCTGTCTTGTGAACTAGGAATCTAGAAGAGATGTAGTGCCTGCCAAGAATTTTTTAGGCCTCATCACTAGTAAGAGTATGGATAATCCAATTCGCATAGAGAGCATGCACCTGTCTCTGAGTGGAGAGAAGGCCAAGGCCTCCAGAATCATGAGAAAGGCAACAGAACTCCCAGGCAACCCTATGAAACCCATGGCCGTCAGCACCAGAGGCCCAAAGAAAATCTCTAAGTAGATGTTCCAGCTTGAGATAAGAAGCCTTAGAGGGAGCCCAACATGAGGAGTAGTAGACATGAGTAGCAGCCAACACTTTGGAGCAAATCTGAAATTTCCCAGCAAGGGAAAGAGGCTTGTAGATCCAATATTGCAGCTTTTTTTCAATCTTGGCAATCACAGCATTCCATAAATCCACAGAGGAGACATGGAAAGCAAAGGGAATGCCCAAGAAGCAAAAAACTTCCCCATGTTGAACCCATTTCCATCCAAATTTATTAAGCCAGGTAGGGGCTAGAAGAAAAGACTGTCTGAAACAAAGAGTTTTAGACCATTGGATAGCAGATCCAGAGGCTTGACAAAAGGTGTCCAAGCACTGCAAGGCATCATAGATGTTCTCCTCATCCTCAATAAGAGTGAGAAAGGAGTCATTAGCAAAGTGACTATTAACAAGTTGGGAAGAGGAATTAGGAAGGGAAATGCCACGAACCAAACAAGAGGAAACAGAGTTGGCAAGAAAATACCCAAAGCCTTCAGCAACAAGCACATATAAAGCAGGAGCCATTGGAAAACCTTGCCAGATGGATCTAAAAAGCCCAAAAGTATCAGATTGAGACCCATTGATGGTAATACACATAGAGGCATCACCAAAAATAATTTCCATAGAATGCAGGAAGTGAGGACCGAACCCAAGAGCTTGAAGCATAGCAAGTATAAAAGGCCATTCAATGCGGTCATAGGATTTAGCAAAATCAATTTTGAGGAACAAGGTAGCCTATTTAGATTGGCGAGCCCATTCCATCCCTTCCTAGACAACAATAATGTTGTCAAGAATATACCTGGATTTAATAAAGCTAGTTTGTTTAGGGCGGACAATAAGAGGAAGGAGATGTCTGATTTTGAGAGCTAACACTTTGGCAATTATCTTGTAGGAGACGTTCAACAAGGTGATGGGCCTCCAGTTGCAGATATCCTCTAGATCACTAGATTTAGGTATGAATTTGATATTCCCTTTATTAATTAAAGTACCCAAACTTTTATTGTGAAAGGCCTCGAGGTAGACTTTGTGCAGGTCAAGACCAACAACATCCCAAAGGTGTTTATAGAATTCGTAGGGGAAGCCATCACATCCTGGAGATTTATCATTGGCCATAGAAAAAACCGCTTCTCTGAGGTTAGAGATGGTAAGCATTTTCTCACAAAAGGCACGCTATTCAACCGCTATGTGGTTTGGAGTAACAGAAATACAAGCCTTAAGAGCCTCTTCTCGCACAAAAAAATTACCCTGTGAAGCAAACACTTGTTCATAATGCTGAACAAAAGCCTGAAGAATGACCAAAAGCTCAGTAAGGGTTTCAGATCCTTGTTTAATCTTTTGAATACCAACATTGCTATGTCGGGCTTTGAGAGCATGAAAAAACTCCTTAGAGGCTTTATCGCCCACGTCCAAGCAGTGGAGGCGAGCTTTGATTTGAGCTCCACGAGCAGCATAGGCATCAGCAATTTGCTTCTCATGTTAGAGTTGGGCCAGCTTAAGCTGAAGTTCATAATCAAAGGGGTTCAATACAAGAAAATCATCAGCATTAGGAAGAGCCTTAGTGTTAGCTTTGTAAGCACGATTCCTGTAGCAGGCTAACTGATGGCCGTAAATGCAAAGAAATTTTGCAGTACGGGTGATGGTGTCATTCCACCATTGAATCCAACCAAGATAACTATAGGGTCGAGGCTCTAAATTCCAAACTTGAAGAATGTGAGTAGTAGTGGAGGCATGCGTTAGCACAAATGTGTTGAGATAAAATTGCATCTAAGAAGCCCTCCTGGCAAAGGACTTCCGAGTGATGGAAAAATAAATGGGAAAGTGATCTGACAGGGTCACATCTATCAGAGGAATGACAGGTAGGCCTCGATCTTCAGAAAAAGAGAAAAAGGATTAAGCCGTTATCATAGCAGGATCTAGCCTCTTAAATATGCAGTTAGATCTAGCTCTGAAATTAGACCAAGTATACCAAACCCCACCCTACTAGTGGCGATTAGCATTGGGATCAAAAAAGGCCCAATTTATTGCGCATGTGATACCAAGCTTCTCTCTCCCCAGCTGTCCAGTGAAAAGGCATAATCCCTTCCTTGTCAGAGGCCAGCTCAACCATATTAAAATCCCCACACATAACCCAAGTAGTAGGAGGTAGATTATCTGCCTGCCAGCACCAAAGTTGAGATCTTTTGACAACATCATTGGGGGCGTAAACATTAATGATACCAAAAGAATGATTATGAAAAGATAGAAAAATCCAGGTGACATGTTGCATTAGGTCAAATCCATGAGAAATAACAAAAGAATGAAGGTGAGGTGACAGAATAGTAATGACACCACCTTTACCAACTTCATGCTGAGAAGAACAGACAATGTCGTCCGGCCATATGACACAACAGGCAGAGTTAAGAAGGAACCCAGAAATTTTAACCTCCTGTAAACATAACACATCTAGACTGTGAAGTCTATGATGGGTATCATGAACATAGTACTTTATAGAGAGGTTAGTTAGACCTCGCACATTCCAAGACAAAAAATTCATAAAAACTCTTGCATGGTTTCCTCATCCCCAAGAGAGGAGAAACTATTCTGCAAGAAGGCTGGTATAGAGCCAAAGCTAGGGAGTAAATCTCTAGAAGAGGTAAACCACCTTTTATCTGGGTTGTCCATGTGTCCATCAGGATTGCGAGACCGATACAAAGAACGGGAGGAAACTGAAGAAACCACTGGCGACGCAAGCACCACTTCTGAAGTGGAAGGCTTTGTGGCTAAGCTTTTCCCCTAGATAACAGGGTTTGAAATAAGCGGAGGTGGCGCATCAGTGGAAGGAGGAGATTTTCCAACCGGAGCTTTCGGAGATGACACAATAGCAGAAGTGGCTTACATCATCTTGGAGCTTGAGGCATTCCTTCCTTTTTGTGAAACTGTAGTCCATTCTTCTTTTCTTCCAGCTTACATGTTTTTGGCTGGTGATTCCTTTGGCGATGGCTTTACCTGAGGGGTAGCTAGCGGGAAATCCTTAATCTTGTGTTCTACCGATTGACACCAATAATAGGTGTTGGGCAGGTTCAAATAGAGCACTTTTTGATAAATGGTGAGAGAACCAACCTAGATTTCAATAGTGTCCTTGAGGTCCCTAGAAAGGTTGACCTCAACACAGACATGCTTCTGGGGATGGGCATTGAAAAATTTGTCATGTTCCATGACAATTACCTTACCAAGGGTTTTAGCAATGGACTCAATAAATGGCCAGCGTGGCAAAGGGAGACCAGGAAACTCAACCCAAACAAGAACCCTAAGTTTCTTGTCATCCGAGACTGTGAAGTCTCAAAACCATCTCTGAAAAATAAGCAGGGATGATGTAATAGTCCAGGGTCCGCGGCTAAAAACCACTTACACCTAGGAAGGGTTAGCAAAACGGAAAAGGAAAAAACCTTTGGTAAGGTTTTGCACATCGTTAAGGCGGACCCCATGAGGGGTCCAGCTCTTGTTTACCCAATATTTGAGGACACTTTCAGGAGGAGTATGACCCACAAAATATGTAATGAAAGTATGCTTTTCTAACCATACACATGCAGAATCAAATTCTTGCAGATTAAGAACAATATAAGGGTTACCTCGTGAAAGACCTTTGGGATGAACTTGCAAGGACGTTTGTTCAGAGGAGGCACCATAGCTTTCCGAATCTTCAACTTGCGCACCAGCATCAATTGCTGGGCCGAAGTTGGCCGGAGCCATACTAAAAGCTAACCCTAATGCAAAAATCCCGCAGTAAATGCGGTATGACATATGGAAAGCTCAGAGCAAAGAAACAGATAGGACATCGTACACATGAAACCCTCAAAGTAATGTGTTTTGGTTTTGAAAGCAAAAATTAGGAATCTTTTTACGGGCATCTTTATTTAACTGATTTCTTTTACACATTTCATTGTATAATTCTATTTAAACAGAATGAAGGTAAAGGAAATGAACGCTGCACCAAAGAAAAAAAATTGAAGTCACCTTTTCATTGTCAGGTGCCATGAAAAATAGGTTAAATTAATGGCAAAATGTAAATTATGCAGCACCAACAAATTAATTTTCCATGTATCACAAATGCACTAAATATAGATGTATGATTTAATGCACAATATTTGTCTAACTATATATTTGTATATACTTTGTGTCTGTATATTTTATTTTCTCCGTCCTGATCCAATGAAATCTTTGTGCTGCTCAATCGATAAAGGATCCTAAAAGAGTTTTTATGTATGATTGTATAAAAACTTATTATATATATATATATATATATATATATATATATATATACATATATATATATCTCGTCTGCTATCTAGAAATTACAGAAAAGTCATCCTTCAACAACCAAAGTTATTATCTCATCTCCCCAGTATTCAATGAATGCAATTGAAAAAACACAGTGAAATGTATGCAACGTAGTCAATGAATGTGATGTGTGATTGATGCTTCTTCTTTAATATTTTAATTCATAAATTAACAACTAAAATAGATTTAATTTATGTTACTGTGGGTGGTCTTTTGAACCATCTTTGTTCACTCGCTAATTATAATTTATAGTTGTGCTTTCCCTAAACTCTAAAACTTAAAGCATTAACCATAATAATTTATGAAAATGAGTAATTTCATGCGACGATGAACATATGATTTTATCATGTTCAAACAGTATTTCTGGTATGAAAACCCTAACATTTCACTGTATCTTTATGTGTAACCGTGTTATATTTGTGCATTGTTGCTAAGAAATTTATAAATTCCTCGAAAAGCCAAAAAATCAAGATTTTCTATTTGTTTTTTAAATGTGTCAAATCTTGTTGGAAGGAGTGCTAAAAAAACATTTACAATGAGTTATTTTAATTTCTAGATTTTTTGCTAGCAAGGCTTATGGATGAACTGCTAACTTACATTGATTTAGAGTTTAGAGCTCATCTAGTATGGAGAAAATGGATGAACTGCTAACTTACATTGATTTAGAGTTTAGAGCTCATCTACTATGGAATTCTCCAGTATGTAACACACTCTGGTCAACATAGGACAAAAAACTACAAATTATGATGCCAGAGTTCATAGCTAATTTAATATGACATTTTACAATATGGGGCACACATTGGTCACTGGAGGCAAAGCAACTGGAATTACACCCAATCACATGCAACAATAAAAGGCAAAGCTCATTACTCTTACTTTGGATGCCCAACAGGAGAATTTCTTGATCCATAAGCTAAAAGGATATTCCTGAGACAAATTCATCAACAAGCTCATTTACTAAAATACATTAATAACTACCTTTACACGTGTTCGTACATTCTATAGTTGATTTCAAAATGTAAAGACAAACATAACTCAGCAAAATAGAGATCTAATCATCAATGAATGTGGAATAACAAATATTACAACACACACATTGCAACTCAAAAAATATTGAAAATTAACCTCAGCTGGGTGGAAACTAGAAAACTTTAGAAAACTTTAAGAAGAGTGAGTAAAATTCCTCATGCCACTAGTTTTCTAGTTTTCGGCTGTTACAAGCATATTCCAATGTTGTCCCAGCTTTACGAGAGCATCTAAATGGTTACTACCAACTCACTACACCTACAAAATGCCTTGGAATGTCTAAAAATCTGCAACAACCTGTATTACAGAGATCTGGTAATGCTTTACATCCATCCAAAGTGAGAAACACACAAAGAGGCTTGCAACATACATTTCTTTGAAAGTAAGGTGTAATATAGCTCCTCAGTTCCCATACCAACCGGTACAAAAAAAAAAGCCCATAATAGATAAGAAAGCACTCAAAGACTCTTCATTTTCAAATTCTCAGCCAATATACACGTCTGTTAGTGTTAGTGTTTTCCCTTTTTGTTAGTTTTAGGATCATCCTGCACATGCCAGTTTATCAGGGTGATTTCCTGTTTCAGTCATTTTCTCTTATGGATTCAAAATTAGGTTGGTTTTGTTTTTTAAATTGGAGTGTTTTTTGAGGGCTATATGAAAATGCAATCAAATCTATCTTTTGATTCCAACAACGACTGTGTTTATGAGGCATGCATGAGCTGAATGAATTCTAGAAGTTGTGTCATCCATTAGTGAACATCCTAAGATACCCCACACAACCCTAAAACCTCCATAAATATGAAACGAGTAAGAACTTGTCTAGAACATCTCTATACACTGATTTAGTGATGAACTCCACCATTGGATTACTTAGCAACATGTTATAAGGGTAAAAGTACAAACGTGTGTCACACTTTTATAAAGGAAAAGGACCACAACATGCAAACTGTTTAACTTTAACAACATAAAAAGTGGCATTTGTATTTAGAATTTGACGATGATGTAACCTAATGAAATGTGTAAAATTGCATGAAGTTTATGCCTATAATTTTTTTAAATTCTTTTTGAATAAGACTTGATATTGTTTTTTAATTTTTGAAGTCCATTTTTCATTTGCAGAAAACTGCTGAAAATATGGGGTCTAGTTCCCACAAAACAAGTATATGCAAAAAATCTATTTTTTCTCTAATTTTAAAATATGTTATAGATAGAATGTATAGCTAGTGCAGAAAAGAATAAATATTGGTTTTCAATGTATGTTTTCTCCGTTATAACTCCTCAAAGTGGAACTTTCTAAAATTGACAGTTTTCATCTCCCACCAAATTTCCCCTACGAAATCTACACTATTCAGAAAAAAATTACATATTATTGAAGATGACTCTCTCCTCTAGTGTTAAATATAAATTTTAAATTTTTTTGATATGATTCACTATATTTTTAGTTATTTCAAGCAACATCTTCTCAAATTTTAAAATACCTACTTGTTGTATTTTGAAATTATAATATATTAGATCTAATAAAAATATTATAAAATTTATATGACAATAATCTTGACTTTGAGCTCTACAAAAGGGTATTTTTAATTTTTTTTTAAAATATCATTAAAAAGAGTATGGGTTATTGAAACATCAATTTTTTGAAATAATTTTATTTCTTTGGTAATTGGTATAAAACATGCATTTAATAGACATTTCCAATTGAAAACGTTTAACCACTTATCTAGCTTAGTTGGAATGAATCTAGCGAGACCATATATTTGACAAAATTTAATTTTTATTTAGAAATACTTAAATTTAGTTGTGCTGATAAGTGGTCCTGAAACGTGACACAACTTTGTGCTTTTACCCATAAGCTAGAATGACATGTCAAGATGTCATATACATCTAAACTTTTGGATTAAATTCCCTACCCATCTGAGCCAACAACTGACCATACATGATGGATAAGCTCTTCCCAGAAAATTCTAAGATCAAGAACCCCCAATACTCCATAACACATCTTGATATTCACAAAATTTGAAGCCAAGCTTATCCAATATTGGCTGAATGTTTCTTTTGAACACGTGCAGTTTAATCACCAATGACTTTGGCTGGTAAAACAGATTGATTTTGGTACAGAAAGGCTTGCTTGCAATGTAGATAGGGATGGATTGTTTTACGAGATAGATATATTGACAAGTAAAATGTATATGCAATTTGATTAGCATAGCATACTAATACTGCAGAGGAGAAGGGGATTTGATGCCTACATAATTATACATACTAATCTAAAATTAATCCACAACTTACATATTAACCAAAGAATGACTTTGTCTTGTAAAATAGAATGAATTGGGCAGAGAATTTTTTTATGAATAGGGGGTTTGCGAATGTGAGCGGGTAAAGACTTTTGTTAATTTTTTTGTTTACCTTACTAGGTTCTCAACCATCTGACATTGCTTCATAAATGGAAATGTGCACCATTAGAAATACAAGGTATTTTGTGGTCTTTGAAATGAAGCTTCGCAGAAAATTGATTCGCAGGTGGATTTCCCCACCCAAAAAAACTCCGTGTTTCTCTTCGCATCTAAACCCCTTGATTTTGAACTTTGTGGGATACGTGGCATAGGTTATTTTCTTTCTCTCTATTTATAAATTGAAACCTCTTACTTCATTTGAGTTCTTGTGTGACTAAGTTTTACATAAAAATGATAGAATTCATAATATTAACGACAGTAGAGTATTGTAGGAAGCACGAGTTGCAAAATAAATTGACTCAAATGAAATTTTAGGGTTAGGGTTTGTTAAAATATCAGCATTTTAAGGTTTTAAAAAAAGAAGAGTGGATGTATATAAGTGGATCCAGAAGGAAACTTTTTTTAGAAGTGGTCGTTGGATTTGGTACCAAGTATCCAGAGGGCACAAAGTTCATCGGTGGTGTTCTCCCACGCGTTGAGTCTATATGAAATGAAGAATGATGATGAGCTTATAGAAAAGGCCTTAGAGGCTCTTAGCTCTGTTAAAAATAAGAAGAAATGAAAAGATAAGAAAGGTCCAAGTGACAAGAAGAGCCCTAAGCCTTCTCTAGGGTCTGAACAATCCCTTGACTTTAAAGTCAAGAGGAAAACGGGTAGACCCCTTGCATCTATAAACAATAAGAAAGATAAAAAGAACAAGAATGGTCTCTTGCCTAAATGCTATAAGAGATTTAAGGCTCCCAGGGATACAACCCCATAAATTTAAAGGTTTTAGAATTGGCCTTTTGGAATGTCAGGGGACTCGAATACCCAGATAAAAAATACATCATAAAGAGATTCTTGAAAATGAACAAGAATATTGATATTCTTCTGTTGCAAGAAGTGAAGGCTTCTTAGTTTAATATAGGTATTAACTTGAGGTGCATATGGAGAGATGTTGAATTCTTCACCACAAATCACTATTAAGGGAAAGGTGGAGCTATTATTTTGGTGGAAGGTAGGTGAAAGAAGGTAGTTTCTAGATGGGGGTTGCTCTCCTTGTAATAGGGTGGTTTGGATTATTTTCAACTTTGAAGGGAAAAGATAGGGGTCTATTAAATATATGTCCCAAATGATTACGAAGAAAGAGTGAAGGTCTATAAATAGTTTTGTCACCTTGATAGTGTGTTATGGATCTTGGGAGGAGACTTCAACATGGTTGAAAGAACCTAGGACAAATTGGGGGGTAATAAATCTGAATGGAAAGAAGATGAGAATTTCTTTTGTTATAAGATGATTAATAAACTTAATCTTTTTGACCCACTTACCATAGGAAAAGGAGACAATAAAGGTATATGGTATACTTGGTGCAATTGTCCGAGATGTGGCAAGAAAATTTATAGAAGATTAGACAATTTTTATGCCTACAAGGACTTCTTCAATTTTAATAAGGGTGATAAGGGACCTATTATCAAATTTACTCCCTACACCTTGTCTGACCAACATCCTATAATGGCATAAATTGGTGTAGTTTTAGATTTGGATAAAGGTTGACCTAAAAAATCCTATCTTGCATTAAGCATCAACCTTTTTGAGGATGAGGAAATCAGAAGTGTTGTCCTGAGAGGTGTAACCTACAATGGCATTCAGCCCATATAGGAGGTCATCTAAAGTAACAGTGTAAGAAAAAAGAAATGGTCGGTATTTTTCTTGCTGCATTAAGAAGATAGTGGAATAGATAATATGCTGGTTGGTATTCTTCTTGCGCCATTAAGAAGATAGTGGAATAGATATGCTACGCATGCCAGCCTGTGATTCATTTCCTCTATGAACTCCTTTAAAATGACCAAAGATGCAAAAAATAATAGTGAAGAGAGAGATTTAATTTCCCTAGGACAAAATCCTCATGTGGTCCTTACGGTAGGATGATACACCTGCTTGATCATCTCTTCGCTGACTATATTGTTTCATAGAAGCATAAAAAAATTCAAGGGAAGCAAAAAAATTATTAGAAGGCTTTTCCATAAGAGAAGGCAGTGCCAAGAGATGGAAAGGAGTAGCAGAGGAGGCATAAAGTTTTTTGATTACTGACATGTTTAAAGTTTTGATTATAAAAATGTTATACTAACAAAAAAATTGATTATTGACCTATGTAGTGGGGAGCAACAAAATATTATTAGCATTCATAAGAAATTTGGGGAGCAGTGGAATATTATTAGCATTCAAAACAAATTTTCTCAAGATACTCACAGTTACACATGCAGGAAAATTCTACAAAAACAACCCTTTGGAAATGCAATTCTATATTTTTATGGAGGCAGAATGTGAAAACTTCCTTCAATGTATTATGTATTTTTATGGAGGCAGAATGTGAAAAGTTCCTTCAATGTATTCTGCAATGTCCAGAACATCCTGCATGACATCATCTATGAAAGCCACTAATAAATCATGGATTGCTATGATTATTGAACATGATGTATTTCTAAGGGAATAGACATTTAAATCTTCACCAAATGATTCTTTTGGTCTATTCTTATTTTACTTAAATTTGAATTCTGATTGTCTATGGCCTATTTTTATTATATTTGAATGATACACATTTGCAAGGGCATGCGATACAACATGCAAAAGGCATCAACCGTATTGTTTATTTCTGTAAAAAACTATTGTACATTACATGTGTGTTTATTAGAGCATTTCTAGCTAACGAAAATCCCCAAGCACCATTATTATTTTATATATTTACATGCCCTATTTTGGATTAGATTTTAATAGAGAGAATGATGACAAAGAATTTGGTTTTAAACCTATTAATTACACCGAGAGGCATAACCTAAAATGGCATCAAACCTCCTTATAGTAAGTCATCCAAAAAAATGGTGTAAGAAAAAAGAAACTTTACACATTTCACTGCCAGCTCAAAAAATTGCTATCCAACTATTCATGTCATGGCATTTTAAAAAACCTAAAATAAAGAATAC
>MU224585.1:131645-141721 GCA_018584345.1 Thuja plicata | reverse complement strand
CGGAAAAGTCATCCTTCATTAACCAAAGTTATTTCCTCACCTCCCTAGTATTCAATGAATGCAATTGAAAAAACACAGTGAAATGTATGCAACGTAGTCAATGAATGTGGTGTGTGATTGATGCTTCATCTTTAATATTTTAATTCATAAAGTAATAACTAAAATGGATTTAATTTATGTTACTGTGGGTGGTCTTTTGAACCGTCTTTGTTCACTCCCGAATTATAATTTATAGCTGTGCTTTCCCTAAACTCTAAAACTTAAAGCATTAACCAAAAGAATTTATGAAAATGTGTAATTCATGCGACGATGAGGAGACGATTTTATCATATTCAAACACTATTTCTGGTAGGAAAACCCTACCATTTCTCTGTATCTTTATGGGTGACCGTGTTATATTTGTGCATTGTTGCTAAGAAATTTATAAATTCCTTGAAATGCCAGAAAATCAGGAGTTTCCGTTTTTTTTTTTTAAATGTGTCAAATCTTGTTGGAAGGAGTGCTAATTTTTTTTTTACAACGAGTTATTTTAATTTCTGGATTTTTTACTGGCAAGGCTTATGGATGAACTGCTAACTTACATTGATTTAGAGTTCAGAGCTCATCTACTATGAAGAATATGGATGAACTGCTAACTTACATTGATTTAGAGTTCAGAGCTCATCTACTATGGAATTCTCCAGTATGCAACACACTGGTCACCAGAGGACAAAAAACTACAAATTATGATGCTAGAGTTCATAGCTAATTTAGTACGACATTTTACAATATGGGGCAAACATTGGTCACCGGAGGCAAAGCAACTGGAATTATACCCAATCACATGCAACAATAAAAGGCAAAGCTCATTACTCTTGCTTTTGGATGCCCAACAGGAGAATTTCTTGGTCCATAAAATAAAAGGATATTCCTGAGACAAATTCATCAACAAGCTCATTTACTAAAATACACTAATAACTACCTTTACACTTGTTCCTACATTCTATAGTTGATTTCAAAATTTAAAGACAAACATAACTGAGCAAAATAGAGATCTAATCATTGATGAATGTGGAATAACAATTTTTTTTTTTTTGTTTTGACAAAAATGAAAAAGCCATTATTTTATTATTAAAAACTACTCGAGAAGGCTCAAGGAGGAAAGAAGTAGGAAGAAAAATTTCTATCCTGGCCAGATACAAATAGAAATAAGCCTATTATATGACCATATCATGACATATTAATATTATCCTCTGTCTCTGGAATTACAAAATGAGAATCAGTGGAAAAACCCAAAAAAACCCCTATCATTGAGCCTATGCTGCTCTAAAAGCCCCTCAGAAGCACCTCTGTTACATGACATATAAAATGGAACCATGTATCTACAATACTCTAAAAGAAAACCCTCCGAAACTGAGCCTATATAACCCAAAAACGAGTTGATTATCTGTCGTATTACCACTATGAAAATAGGAAAAAAATAGTACTAATGCGACATCCACCAAAAAAACCAACCTGCACATATTCAGCCCCTAGGTTTAACCTTGCCATGGCAGTGGCATGGACACTTGCAGAGGCGGCTAGAATATACTGATTCTGAAGATGAAGGCAAAGTTGGTGAGGCTGAGTGATCCCGAACATTAGGAACTGTCGAACCCTTGTCACTCGTGAAACCAATAATTACCGCCATGCTATCAAAGAGACTATACGTGTCCGCCATGATGGTGGTGGGGATAAATTCCACCTGAGGGCCCATGCTCCTCCTAAAAGTTGCAGAATCCCTAGCTGTGATGTCTAGTTTGAAGGAGTTATAGAGCTTCACAAATTCCAGGTCCCTATCCAACCGACTTGGTGGAAATAAGTCCCCCACCCAAGCTTGTGAACCTCTAAGATTGTAGTCCAAAACTACCTTGTGGATGCTTCCGGCTGAAGCAAAGTCTGGATTTATCACCCTCGCTATCATTTCCATGAATGGAATATAACCTTGAGTGAGGTCGTAGAAATTAGAAAAGAAAATAGAGAGCACCTGAGAATGTAGGATGTTGTGGGGCGAGGGGGGGAACAAGACATCTTCATCGATAACCGTGCGAATTGCATCCAAAATAGCTTCAAGAGGGTCTTTGAAAGCCACCCGCATGTGGCGCTAAAGGTAGTCATCAGGGACAGGGCACTCCCACTCGTGACTTGGGATCCAAATCCGTTGGTTAAGGGGACGATACTCCATCCCAGAAGAGAGAAAAATGGAAAAAAATATGAGTTGAAAATAAAACCCAAGACTCAGGAAGAGCGTTCGAGCCGTGAAAAAACAAAATGTGACTTGAGAAAATTTTATGAGTTGTATAATTCTATTACACATTTCGTTGTATAATTCTATTTAAATAGAATGAAGGTAAAGGAAATGCACATTGCACCAAAGAAAAAAAAAATGAAGTCACGTTTTCATTGTCAGAATAAATATGTTTCTATATTTTACTTTTTTACTTAGAAGGTTTCTATTTTTATTTGTACTTTTCTAATTAAAAATTATTTTGTTCTCAATTAAAAAAGTGGAATATTCAAAAGATATAAAAAGAATATATAGACTTCTTACTTCTCTAGTTGAAATTATAGATGTTTCTAAAGGAATGAGAAATATCTTACTTTTCTAATGATAAAATTAGAAAAGTATCTTTATGTATATATAAATATTAAATTAAGATTCTGTGATTTTTTCATATTTATAATCATCATAAATTATTGTTTGAAAAAAAATTAATTAACAAGTTTTTATTTTAAATTTTTTTTATAAAACGTTTCTTTCTTTCTATTATTAATAATGTTTTATGAGTTCTTTGAATGTGAACCAATATGATTAGTACATAGATTTTAGAGAGAAACAACTCAATATGATCTTTAAGAAAGCATCTAAATAGTTACTAAAAACGCACTACACCTACAAAATGCCTTTGAATGTCTAAAACTCTGCAACAACCTATATTATAGGTCTGACAACACTTTACATCCATCCAAATGTGAGAGACACACAAAAAGGCTTGCAAGATACATTTACATAAAGTAAGGTGTAATGTAACTCCTTGATTCCCATACCCATCGATAAAAAAAGCCAAAAAAGGTTCCAATTAGGGACAATACATTGATTTCATACACTTCATATTATATCTTTGTTCTGATATGAATTGGACCTCAAATCCTTATTTTCCCATACCTTTTTCATACACATTATACTAAAAAATGATCGATTATATATATATATATATATATATATATATATATATATATATATATATATGCTATCACAATTTCATCATCCCTATGTCCGCCTCAAGAACACTGCTTAAAATGATGAAACATTTTATAACTGTTTGCTAGACCTGCAGGTGAAAAAAATGTGGACCAAAAAAAATTCTCATATGCTATCCCACATGTTGACCAAACATCCTTGAACTCAAAAATTAATCACCAAAATAAATATGATAGATCCACATAAGGATCTACTATTCCCTGTTGTTGTTCTACATTGTTTACCCAAAAACTGTCATATAGAACTTCATATCGTGAACACGATATCAAATTAGACCTCATGAATCTGGAGTATGATATAATGTACCTTCATGTAGCTTCCTCTAGGCTCGCACCTCAAAATATTGAACTATGAGTACTCACTGGATCAAACACTGAAAATTCTCAAGTACTTTGTTCACTGCCAGAGTTAGCCAAATTTTCATTCTGACTTCCAGTTTGATCAAAAAAAGCTATGCACATGTGTATAATGACGTTAGTTTCCATCAATGAAAATACCTAAAGTATTTTAGAAGTATCTCTTTCCAACAATTCCATCCATCAATGAAGATTATAAGATATCCCACACCACCCCAAAACCTCCATAAACAGGAAACAAGTAAGCCACTATCAAGAACATTTATGTACACTAATTCAGCGATGAACTCCACCATTGGATTACTTGGCAACATACTATGAGCTAGAATTACATTTCAAGATGTCATAGACATTGGAATTTTTGGATTATATTCCCTACCCATCTGAGCCAACAACTGACCGGACACAAGGGGTAAGCTTTTCTTATAAATTATAGGATAAATAACCCCCAATACACCATAACACATCCTTATATTCACAAATTTTGAAGAAAATCTTATTAAATATTAGCTGAATTTTTCTTTTGACCATTCACAGTTTAATAACAAATGACTTTGGTTGGTAAAACAGAATAAATTTTGGTATAGAAATGTTTACTCTCAATGTAGATAGGGATGGATTGTTTTACCAAACAAATATACCATTGATGAAAATGTAGATGTAGTTCGATTAGCATAGCATACTAATATTGTAGAAGAGAAGGGGATTGATCCACATATAAATATACATAATAATCTACAATTAATCCACAACTTATAGATTAACCAAAATTTACTTTGGTTAGTAAAACAAATTAAATTTGGGTAGAGAAATTTCTGCGTAATAGGGATTTGCAAATCATGAAGATATGAAAATCTTCATTTTTTATGTTTTTTATTTTAAATAAATAGTAGTTCAACCTGCGCATGTGATTCCACAAAATAATTTCGGTGATCTTATCCACATAAGTAGTAATGTTATCATCTTATCTCATCCTCAATGATTTATATTTTCCTTTCACACTATGTAGCTTGGATTGCATCACACATTCATCTCCTTTATAAATTGTTTCCAAATTTGTCCAAACTTCATGTGTTGTCTCCAATCCTAAATTTTTTTGTACATTAAACATCTGATAAGGCACTCTTCAAAGCTTCTTTTGCTAACATTTTACACTTGAATTCTTTCTTTTCATCAATAGTCATAGTAGAAATATCAAAGGATGAAATTGTAATATTTCTTTGTAACGTCCTAATGGTTTTCACTAAGACATATCAAGTGTGTAATCACCTGGTCCTTCAATATAGTAAATTTTGTTCCATCAAATCTCATACTCTCCTTCCTAAACATTGACATCCTAGATCTCCTCAAGTGGCTAAGCATTCCAAAGAGGACACTACATCTAATACCAATTATTATAATATATATAGAACATACAATTGAGATGGGGTGGGGGTGCATCAACTATCAAAAAATCAAGACCTTTAACCAAATTACCAACTTAATCTCAGATCCAAAAGATAAACATGAATGCAGGAATATAATAGAGTAATCAACACATAACACAAATATTTTTTAATGTTAAAAATCTATTAGGGGAAACACTACGGTGGGGATCAAACACACAAGATGAATGTACTATGTTAAAAGCACTCTACCCTGTTAGGATTATTACAAAGGGGAACACACATGCATTAAGGCACACTTCCAAGAGCCCGTGCTACTCAAATACAACAATGATCTCAATCCCAAAGAAGGTTCATTTCCTTAAAACAATCTCTAATTTCAAAACATAGAGGACATATTGTCCAATGTCATGAACTAAAAAACAACATCTCTCATATGCCAAAATAGTTCCAATGAAGTACAATAATTCTCTGCTTCAATTGCATATTCCAATCATACCTCTTCATATGAGTATCACTCATCAAACACACCTTTCACAATTACAAATGATTACATATATATACACATTACATCAATACATCTCAACTAGGTCGGACATGGACCTAATTACAAAATATTAATTCAATACAACTCAATACTAAATATGATCTATTTAATTTTGGCTAGGACATATAAATGATCCATAAAACAACTTCAAACATGCTCTAGATCCATAAATCACGCCACAATCCATCGCAATATGATACACCACCAATTCGACCAAAAATAATAAGAACAACCACATGTTACATGAGGAATCCTCAATTTCAATCACATAAACCAACACGATCCACAAACATGAATAGAACAAGATCAAGAAACATGAAAAACTATGACATCAACATGAACATAGCTGTCTCATGAAGCAAAGTCATCTCTGAACTATTCATTAGGAACACTGAACCATAATGACTATCAATAAATAAAAATAGCTTTTCAGCACCTAAATCATGAACCACTCGAGTTGAGGACACATATCCATGTCCTAATCTCCCCACCAAGTTAGAAACAAAGAATATTGGCAAACCTATCCACACCGATCCAAATAATGAAACACTCTCACTGACAAAATAACCAAAATAAAAGTCTCTGATAAATCTATCATAACTATCTCAAATTATCATGCGACTCTCTTCCACTTGAACTAAACTAATTACATACATCCATGAACACAATACCATCTTCAAAACATATGATATTCAATACAGTAGCCATACCACTAAAATCATCTCTCTGAACTAAACAGGAACGTTGTCTCCGACAGTAGGAGTATGTTGACATCAATGACAAAACATTAATTCCAACACATTTATGCATAATATGAATTATATCTCAACATAAACTTGAGAAGACACCAGTTTCAAACCAATAAAGGTAGCATATGCCTCGGCATACTAGTTTTCCTTGGAATCCAAAGGGATGGCCACCACTGAGAAAAACCTACCACTGTTAGCTATCCTTTTATGAACTATTCAAAATTATATGCACAATCTCACACAAAGTTGTTAAAAGACATGTAAGTGGTTTAGATTCTTTTCATTTTCCTTTAATAATGTTTATATTTAAAAAAATGAATGTGTTCAAGAAAATACTCTAATATTTATAAATATATTTTTTGTATCAATACATAAATGGAGAAAGGAATAAACACTACTAATATAATACTCTTTTTATAGGTTGACATTACCTATGCCTCCTCCTAACTATTCCATAAATGGTTTATGTGTATATCTACCCTTAGAGATTATTATTTAGCTAGTATTTGTATCACAATACTATCTAATGATCAAAATAAGGTACCAAAACCTACTAAAAATATATTTCCTAGAAAAATCCTAACTCACAACGCTATAGTAGTTCTAAATGCACAATGAAGGATGAGTGACAAGAAAAATGTGAGCCTCAAATTAAAAATGGGATCTAAATAAGATCTAGTGGCTACGATCATGATAGAATAATTATGGTAGCTTAAATAAATATTTGTGCATTGGAACTTTGGAATCCAAGCATATCTACAAAATCACCAAGTAAGTCCATGGTTGATAAAAGATGCATTGATGGAATATAATTTATTGGAGGATTGGGTGATAGATAATTGTAGAACAAAACCATATAAATTTGGACATATATATTCCTTAAAAGCATTCAACCCATTGAATAGGACATTTGTGAGGTTCTATTGTCCAACTAAACTATTTTTCAGAAATCACCCCAACCTATAGTGTAAGAAAATACACATAAATATATTGACTTCACTATTTTTAAACATCTTATTCAAATGGATATATTTGATTATGTCATCAGCATAACATCATCAATTGATTGGTGCTTGAATTGAGGTAACATCGTGATGATATAAAGAATGGAGAATGATATTAGCAAGATTTAGGCAAATCACGGCCAAAATGATACTTTTAGATGAAGAAAAGAATACTCACACAATATAATAGCTTTCCTTTTTTTTTTTTTTAAAAAAAAGCAAACATTTAGGGATTTACATACGAACATCTCATATCATCACCTTTTGTGAGACACACAACTTATAAAATGGTGTGGATAGAAAGTTACATGATTGAGGATTTTATTTGGCCCAAGGGTGGTTGATAAGGGTCACTTCTTACATGTGATTAGACTTTGAAACCCACCAAGGTAATGAGGTACTTGTTGAGAAAACTTAGTAGTGCACGCCAATTACTTATATTGAAAAAATACACAACTTAAAGAAACTATCCTACTATTTAGAAATTCCTTGAAGGGAAAATGCTCTTAAAGAATAAATACTTTAAAATGAACCTCATTAACTAGGATTTCTAAAGTCCTTCACTATATATTCTCCAAATTAAAAGAGTTGATCTCTTTACATTTGATAGTGCAAAATGGTCCCTTTCAAAAAGTGTCATACTTCACATACTGTTTGGGCTTTTCCATACATTCATCAAATTTTAAAACTAATTTTCCTTCTTTAAACATGGTGGATGGTGCTCTTTTTATAGAACCATTGTTTGAGCACCTGCCGATGATTAATTGTAGCATCAAATGCTTTCTCATGAGACTCCCAGATGTTGAGCGATTGAACTAGTTGAACATCCATCGATCCATTTTCTTCAACCTCCAAAGACTTAGACCACTGTAATGTAGGTATTTTTATGTAAACAAGAACTACTACCTCTTTCTTGAAGGTAAGCTTGTATGGTGATGCTTTTAATATCTTCTTGAAAGTGATTTGATTTGCCCACAACACTATCTAAAAGTTTTTATGCAATTATAAATTATGATCTTCTCCTATATGTTCTATCAACCTGATCAAATTCTAGTTTTTGGATTCCATAAGCTCATTTCCTTGCAGATAAAAATTTCATGATGTTTTAAGAAAGAACCCATGTTGTCATGCTAATTGTGGCATCTTTGAGCCAACAAAAACTCTCGCATTATCAGAGATGGTTTTAGAGGACTAAATATTGTGATTATCTCTTCGAAAAAGCCTAAGATTTCATTCTCAATAACATATTTTGGAGTAACCATTTCTAATCATATATAGTAAAATAATCTATGACAATCAAAATCCATTTGTGCCTTGAGCTTGAAACCAATTTACCTATTATTTTATATTAAAAATATATAGTTATAATTAATATTATATTAAATAAATATATCTCTAACTAAATGTGATACTAATTCTTATAATAGCATTATATTTTAAATATTTTTTATTGTATTATAATAGTTACATTATATTACATTTATATTAAACTATGTTGTACTCTATTATATTAACTATATTATGCGAAATTATATTAATATTGTCATTCGATAGTATATTCTTTTTATATTATTGTAGCTTATTATAGTATATTCTATTTGTATTATTATAATTATATTATAATATATTCTTATTATGTTATCTTGTATTATAGAATATTAAAATTTCCATTTATCATAGATAAAAACTTTTTAATTTAGATTAAAATTCTTCTAAGATTAAATATATTAACCATAAATAATGTATTGATTAATATCATTTAAAATATAAAATAACAAATTTATTATTAATAATTAATATTTTTTAATTTTTCATTTAAGTGAAATGTCTATTATATTATATTGGTTAGTATTAGATTAGAGTGTGCATTATTTAAGCTTTTATTTTAAATTGTTATAACATGTATTTATTTATAAATGTATTCAAAATTTGAATTTAAATATTAAGTTAATTTAAAATAATAATGTTTCATATCTTATACCATATTATTATATAATTCTTCTAAAATATATTGAAATTTCAATTACTATATAATTAGCTAAAGAATGTTAAAATACATTTAAATTTTATCTTAAATATCTTAAAGACGTGTCCTTTGAACCTAATATAAATCCAAATACTAGCATATATTTAAAATTAATTTTTTCCAAAGTTGTCATCTATTTGAAGTATTAGGCGATAAATCTCCAAGTTAGTGTTTGAAGTAACGAAATGGGAAAGAAAAGTAAGAAGAGTTATTCTAAGTCGATTGAAGAGGGAGGGCATCATATTTATACCAACAAGGTGGAGCGGATCATTCAAAGAGTTTATAATGATGCGGGTGACCCATTTTACAGGTCACTAACCAAGACATTCGATCGTACATGGCGATATACAATGTGTAACATGAGTATTGGCCTTCCTTTTCCAGATTAGTAAGTGCCTTCCACATAAGATATGGAAGACAAATCATGCGAAATTCCCCTTCTCAAATGCAACTTCGAAACCACCATAACGACATCGTAATTGGAGTAAGAGATTTTTCTGACAATAGTTATGAATATCAGGAATGTCCGAATCTGGATTTCGATGCAATAGAGGAGATTTTGCGAAGATTTCCAGTGCCCTCGTTGATGAGGGCAAAGACTCTCTGCAAAAATTGGAATAGGGCAATATCAGCCACAACTTTCGGTCTCCTCAATGTTGAAGATCATCATCTTTTTGTGATACAGCACATGATGCAGGGCTTTCAAGGAATTGCTTTCTTCAGTAGTGC
>MU224585.1:120797-131595 GCA_018584345.1 Thuja plicata | reverse complement strand
ATTGCTTTCTTCAGTAGTGCACTCAACCGCTGGTTTCGAATCCCTTTATTGCGCCAAAAGAAATGGAGTTGGTTTCATCACCTTCATACCTCACAGCTTTACCTTTGTGCTGCAGCAGCTGGGTTTTCCCTCTGTCTTGATTACGAAGGTTCCTTGTGTCGTAAGCTGCCCATCATAATTAATCCTGTAACCAAACAATGCACGGAGTTGCCTTCTCTTCCAGACGGTTATGGATGGACGAAAGGAACAGCTGTGGAACTCATTGCCCAGTCTGGACACTTTGATAATATTGCTTTAGGGTTCTACGAAAGGGAAACAGATTATTGTACTCTGCTCTACAATTCCACCAGAGATAAGTGGACTACTGTCCATGCCATGCCTGCTATTCCGTCATACGGGAGAAGACATCCTTGGACCAGCGCATTACACAATGGTGTGGTCTACTTTACACATAACTATGGTCGCCATCTGGGTTGTTATGACATTGTCTCCAAAATGTTTCAGTTTAAGGAGATTGAAAGAGGGTTGCCTCCACAGATTGATTCTAATTCTGATAACAATACCCACATCTCTCTGCCTTCCTTAGTGGCCTGTAATGGGAAGCTGCTTTTGGTAGGGAGGTTAGAGAACGAGGTTGAGGAAGGAGGCTTCGTATGGGGTGGTATCCCTTTTGTTGAGCACACTTTGGTGGGGATATGGGAGTTGAACAGTGATAACACGTCGTTTTGGTCCCTCATTTCTGTTACTCCCTATGATCTATTTGAAGACACGGTGAAGTCATCCCATGGAACAGATTTCATGGTTGCCGCTTCATCACATGAAATTTGGCTTACGATTAGAGGAAGCATGAATGTTATGACCCTTTATTTGAGGTCCATGGAATGGAGTGTGTTGCCAGGGTGCCCGACTGAAGATACTGTTGATACTTATCCAAGGACTGCTGTTTGTGGAACTCTGTCCATTTGCAACCTTTCGCACTTTGACTAATATCTACATTTATGACCCATAAATTAATTTTCCATGTATCACAAATGCACTAAATATAGATGTATGGTTTAATGCACAATATTTGGCTAACTATATATTTGTATATACTTTGTGTCTGTATATTCTATTTTCTCCATCCTGATCCATTGAAATCTTTGTGCTGCACAATCGATAAAGGATCCTGAAAGAGTTTTGATTCAAAAAACTTATGTGCGATTTTATATATATATATATATATCCTTCCTGTCTGCTATCGGGAAATTACGGAAAAGTCATTCTTCATGAACCAAAGTTATTTCCTCATCTCCCTAGTATTCAATGAATGCAATTGGAAAAACACAGTGAAATGTATGCAACGTAGTCAATGAATGTGATGTGTGATTGATGCTTCTTCTTTAATATTTTAATTCATAAAGTAATAACTAAAATGGATTTAATTTATGTTACTGTGGGTGGTCTTTTGAACCGTCTTTGTTCACTCGCGAATTATAATTTATAGCTGTGCTTTACCTTAACTCTAAAACTTAAAGCATTAACCATAAGAATTTATGAAAATGTGTAATTTCATGCGACGATGAGCAGACGATTTTATCATATTCAAACACTATTTCTGGTACGAAAACCCTACCATTTCGCTGTATCTTTATGTGTGACCGTGTTATATTTGTGCATTGTTGCTAAGAAATTTATAAATTCCTTGAAATGCCAGAAAATCAGGATTTTCCGTTTTTTTTTTTTTAAATGTGTCAAATCTTGTTGGAAGGAGTGCGAAGAAAACATTACAACGAGTTATTTTAATTTCTAGATTTTTAACTGCCAAGGCTTATGGATGAACTGCTAACTTACATTGATTTAGAGTTCAGAGCTCATCTACTATGGAGAATATGGATGAACTACTAACTTACATTGATTTAGAGTTCAGAGCTCATCTACTATGGAATTCTCCAGTATGCAATACACATTGGTCACCAGAGGACAAAAAACTATAAATTATGATGCCAGAGTTCATAGCTAATTTAGTATGGCATTTTACAATATGGGGCACACATTGGTCACCGGAGGCAAAGCAACTGGTATTACACCAAATCACATGCAACAATAAAAGGCAAAGCTCATTACTCTTACTTTTGGATGCCCAACAGGAGAATTTCTCGGTCCATAAAATAAAAGGATATTCCTGAGACAAATTCATCAACAAGCTCATTTACTAAAATACACTAATAACTACCTTTACATTTGTTCCTACATTCTATAGTTGATTTCAAAATGTAAGGACAAACATAACTGAGCAAAATAGAGATCTAATCATCGATAAATGTGCAATAACAATTTTTTTTTTTTGTTTTGACAAAAATGGAGAAGCCATTATATTTTATTATTAAAAACTACTTCAAAAGGCTCAAGGAGGAAAGAAGTAGGAAGAAAACCTCCTATCCTGGCCAGATACAAATAGAAAAAAGCCTATTATATGACCATATCATGACATATTCATATTATCCGCTATCTCTGGAATTACAAAATGAGAATCAGAGGAAAAACCCAAAAAAACCCCTATCATTGAGCCTATGCTGCTCTAAAAGCCCCTCAGAAGCACCTCTGTTACATCACATATAAAATGGAACCATGTATCTGCAATACTCTAAAACAAAAGCCTTAGAAACTGAGCCTATATAACCCAAAAAGGAGTTGATTATCTGTCATATTACCACTATGAAAATAGGCAAAAAACTGTACTAATGCGACATCCGCCAAAAAAACCAACCTGCACATATTTAGCCCCTAGGTTTAACCTTGCCATGGTAGTGGCATGGACAGTTGCAGAGGTGGCTGGAATATACTGATTCTGAAGATGAAGGTGAAGTTGGTGAGGCTGAGTGAGCCCGAACATTAGGAACTATCGAACCCTTGTCACTCGTGAAAGCAAGAATTACCGCCATGCTGTCGAAGAGACTATACGTGTTCGCCATGATGGTGGTGGGGATAAATTCCACTAGAGGGCCCATGCGCCTCCTAAAAGCTACAGAATCCCTAGCTGTGATGTCTAGTTTGAAGGAGTTATAGAGCTTCACAAATTCCAGCTCCTTATCCAACCAACTTGGTGGAAATAAGCCCCCCACCCAAGCTTGTGAACCTCTAATATTGTAGTCCAAAACTACCTTGTGGATGCTTCCGGCTGACGCAAAGTTAGGATTTACCACCCTCACTATCATTTCTATGAATGGAATATAACCCTGAGTGAGGTCGTAGAAATTAGACAAAAAAATAGAGAGCACCTGAGAATGTAGGATGATGTGGGGCAAGGGGGGAACAAGATGTCTTCGTCGATAACCTTGCGAACTGCATCCAAAATAGCTTCAGGTAGGTCTTTGAAAGCCACCCGCATGTGGCGCTGAAGGTAGTCATCAGGGATAGGGCACTCCTACTCGTGACTTAGGATCCAAATCCGTTGGTTAACGGGATGATACTCCATCCCAAAAGAGAGAAAAATGGAAAAACTATGAGTCAAAAATAAAACCCAAGACTCAGGAAGAGCGTTGGAGCTGTGAAAAACCAAAATGTGACGTGAGAAAATTGTATGAGTTTGTGCAGTGTTGAAAGGGTATATAACGAATGCCACATAGAGAGATAAAAAACTTTAAACCAGCCCTAGACACATGTGATAAGAGAGCCTGTACTGCACTTGTTGGCTTCACACCCAAGTTAACGGAAACCAAGCCACCACCTCAGCTAAAAAATAGTTGATACTCTGTGCCCGTAAGAGCAAAAACTTGAAGTTGCCCCAATTGTCATACCAGAACGCACGCTACTAGTGTGGAACGCACACATAAAGTCATCCTAATGGAAGCCATGTATGGGAAATAAATGAGGCTGCCAACCCCTCTCACGAATGAGGAGATAACAATCTAGCTATGATGTCTTAGCATCCAAGTGAATAAAAACTAATGCAACCCCCGCAACAAATAAATGAATAATTGGTGCTAGTAAAAGTACAAAGCCACATGGGAAACTTGTAAAAATGTTCCTCACATGCTCTTGAGTGATGCCATGTACTCGAAGTCCAAAATAAGCAAGATAAAGAGAGTACATTCGCAATGCGCCAAATCTAGAGGAGATCCTCACACATCATACAGATTGGTTACAAGATGTGTAGATAGAACAGAATGAAAAAGGATAACTTCCAAGCCTAACCCCACTTTTTGGGAGTGCCACATAGACATACATGCGATGTGGAAAAACACCTACTAAAAATAAGGAATCAAATCAGGTGAGAGTCCAAAAGCTATGGCAGCTGACGCCACGTACCTCTGGATCCGCAATAGTGAAGCAAACCTCCTACAATACCCTCATCCCGCAAGCTAAGGTCTCAAAACACCTTAACAGGGGTCATTTCCCTATTAATCCATTCTACACTTTTACCACAGTCAGCAACCTAGCTAGGGTATCATTCTCCCAAACAATTGAGCCATCATTTAATTCGACTCCCTGGTTGGCTAGCCCATTCGCCTTTCTATAACAATGAGAAATTTTATATTCTGTAAATTGAAGAAGTAACTTCCTGGCATTATCCAGAATGTAGTTGATTTCCCAGTTTTGAGAAGCTTGAAGTGAAAGGGTAGAAGTAATAATTTGATAATCCCCCTCAATATGAATGCACTTAATTCCTAGGGAAACAACAGTGGATAGCCCCAAAACCAGAGCCCTGGCCTCAGCAATGTTATTAGACGCAATTGGGATCTTAGAACTAACTGCACTGACTACTAATAAATCTAAATCCCTAAGAACATATCCACCTCCAGATTCCCCTGGGTTGCCCTTGGAAGCCTCGCCGAAGTTCAGCTTTGAAAAACCCTGATATGGAGGAACCCACTTAATACCTTTCCTAATATCTATTTTAGGTTGTTTCCCAATAAGGACCCCTTTAAACAGAATAAATATTGAACTCCACTCATTAAGGATCTTATAATCTTCCAAAGTGAACGTAGAAGAGAGAGATTTGAAATGAAAAGCATAAGAATTCACCATTTCTGAGATTGATATAACAACAGATTCACACACTTCGGTAGCCGAACAGACCTCCTTCCTGAATATCCTCTTATTCCTTTCCCACTATATGCTCCACCTGACCGCTGCTGGAATGACTCTCCAAACATGACCAAAGAAAGAATCTCTATGCAAGACTGGCCACTGCTCCAGAAGATGAATTAGGGAATCTAACATCGGACCATGCCAACCCATTTTACCCAAAATCCAATACCAAACCTCCTAGGCAAAGGAGAAGGAGACAAACAAATGATTAACATCTTCGAATTGGGATTTGCAAAGTACACAAATAAATTTGTCGGCAATGCCAAGCCTATTAAGCCGATCACTAGTGAGGATTCTTCTGGGAATTGCCAACCAAAGGAAAGATCCTTCTTTAGGAAGCACTATCGGGTGCCAGCAAAACTTAAAATTTTTCTCATGAGGATGTTTGACATGCTTCTTAAGATGATGATATCCCAGCTTGACCGAATAACTCCCGTTTTGAGCAACTAGCCAGATCAGTCTATCGCTAGTTAAGTTAACGTATAATAACCTCTGATTCCAACCATTATTTCCAGAAACCGCCTTGCTCTTATTTTCCATTATTTCCCAAATGTCTTATTTTGGGCCTTGTTCCTCAAGATATTTGGTAGAGCCAACTCTTCCTTAGTAGCCCATCATTTTCCTAAATAATTTATCCCACCAAACTTCTTCCCCCGACCTGCTATTTGCTCAAAAACTCTGGGTGAAACCCTTGTCGCACATCCCATAGTTGCAATTGTAGAGCTCATTTTCAAAAATTATTTATTTTGGAGATCACAATTGTGGAATAACAAATATTACAACACACATTGCAACTCAAAAAATATTGAAAAAAAAACTCAGCTTGGTGGAAACTATAAAACTTTAGAAAACTTTAAGAAAAGTGAGTAAAATTCCTCATGCCACTAGTTTTCTAGTTTTCAGCTATTACAAGCATATTCCAATGCCATTCTAGCTTTACAAGAGCATCTAAATGGTTACTACCAACTCACTACACCTACCAAATGCCTTGTAATCTTTAAAACTCTGCAACAACCTGTATTATAGAGATCTGGTAATGCTTTACATCCATCCAAAGTGAGAAACACACAAAGAGGCTTGCAACATACATTTCTTTGAAAGTAAGGTGTAATATAGCTCCTCGATTCCCATACCAACCGATACAAAAAAAATCCCATAATAGATAAGAAAGAACTCAAAGACTTTTCATTTTTCAAATTCTCAGCCAATATACATGTCTCTTAGTGTTAGTGTTTCCCTTTTTATTAGTTTTAGGATCATCATGCATATGCCAGTTTATCAGGGTGATTTCCTGTTTCAGTCATTTTCTCTTATCGATTCAAAATTAGGTTGGTTTTATTTTTTAAATTGTAGTGTTTTTTGAGGGCTATATGAAAATGCAATCAAATCTATTTTTTGATTCCAATAATGACTATATTTATAAGGCCTACACAAGCTGAATGAATTCTAGAAGTTGTGTCATCCATTAGTGAAGATCCTAAGATACCCCATACAACCCTAAAACCTCCATAACTATGAAACGAGTAAGAACTTGTCTAGAACATCTCTATACACTGATTTAGTGATGAACTCCACCATTGGATTACTTAGAAACATGTGATAAGCTAGAATGACATGTCAAGATGTCATATACATCTAAACTTTTGGATTAAATTCCCTACCCATCCGAGCCAATAGCTGACCATACATGATGGATAAGCTCTTCCTAGAAATTCTAAGATCAAGAACCCCCAATACTCCATAACACATCTTGATATTCAAAAAATTTGAAGCCAAGCTTATCCAATATTGGCTGAATTTTTCATTTGAAAATATGCAGTTTAATCACCAATGACTTTGGCTGGTAAAACAAATTGATTTTGGTACAGAAATGGTTACTCGCAATGTAGATAGGGATGGATTGTTTTACGAGACAGATATATTGACATGTAAATGTAGATGTAGTTGGATTAGCATAGACTACTAATACTGTAGAGGAGAAGGGGATTTAATGCCTACAAAATTATACATACTAATGTAAAATTTATCCACACCTTACAGATTAACCAAAAAATGACTTTTCCTTGTAGAACAGGTTGAATTGGGCAGAGAAATTTCTGATGAATAGGGGGTTTGCGAATATGAGCGGGTAAAGACTTTTTATATTTTTTTTGTTTACCCTACTAGGTTCTCAACCATTCGACATTGGCTCATCAATCAAAATTTGCACCATTATAAATACAAGGTATTTTGTTGTCTTTGAAATGAAACTTCGCAGAGAATTGATTCGCAGGTGGATTTCCCCACCCTAAAAAACTCAGTGTTCCTCTTCGCATCTAATCCCCTTGATTTTGAACTTTGTGGGATATGTGACATAGGTTATTTTATTTCTCTATGTTTATAAATTGAAACCTCTTACTTCATTTGAGTTCATGTGTGACTGAGTTTCACATAAAAATGATAGAATTCACAATATTAACGATAGAAGAGTATTGCAGGAAGTGCCAGTTGCATAATAAATTGAATCAAATGAAATTTTAGGGTTAGGGTTTGTTAAAATATCAGAATTTTAAGGTTTTAAAAAAAGAAGAGTGGATGTATATAAGTGAATCCAGAAGGAAAACATTTTCAGATGTGGTCACTAGAGTTGGTACCAAGTATCCAAAGGGCATAAAGTTCATCGGTGGTGTTCTCCCACGCGTTGAGTCTATATGAAACAAAGAATGATGACGAGCTTATAGAAAAGGCCTTAGAGGCTCTTAGCTCTGTTAAAAATAAGAAAAAAGAAAAGCCAAGAAAGGTCCAAGTGACAAGAAGATCCCTAAGCCTTCAAGAAGATCCCTAAGCCTTCTCTAGGGTCTGAACAATCCCTTGACTTTAAATTCAAGAGGAAAAGAGGTAGACCCCTTGCATCTACGAACAATAAGAAAGATAAAAAGAACAAGAATGGTCACTTGCCTAAATGATATAAGAGCTTTAAGGCTCCTATGCATACAACCCCATAAATTTAAAGGTTTTAGAATTGGACTTTTGGAATGTCAGTGGACTTGAATCCCCAGATAGTAAATACATCATAAAGAGATTCTTGAAAATGAACAAGAATATTGATATTCTTTTGTTGCAAGAAGTGAAGGCTACTCAGTTTAATATAGGTATTAACTTGAGGTGCATATGGAGAGATTTTGAATTCTTCACCACAAATCACTATTAAGGGAAAGGTGGAGCTGTTATTTTGGTGGAAGGTAGGTGAAAGAAGGTATTTTCTAGATGGGGGTTGGTCTCCTTGTAATAGGGTGGTCTGGGTTATTTTCAACTTTGAAGGGAAAAGATAGGGGTCTATTCAATATATGTCCCAAATGATTATTAAGAAAGAGTGGATGTCTATAAATGGTTGTGTCACCTTGATAGTGTGTTTTGGATCTTCGGAGGAGACTTCAACATGGTTGAAAGAACCTAGGACAAATTGGGGGGTAATAAATTTGAATGGAAAGAAGATGATAATTTCTTCTGGTATAAGATGATTAATAAACTTAATCTTTTTGACCCACTAACTAGAGGAAAAGGAGACAATCAAGGTATATGGTATACTTGGTGCAATTGTCGGAGATGTGACAAGAAAATTTATAGAAGATTAAACAATTTTTATGTCTGCAAGGACTTCTTCAATTTTAATAAGGGTGATAGGGGACCTATTATAAAAGTTACTCCCTACACCTTGTCTAACCTACATCCTATAATGGCACAAATTGGTGTAGTTTTAGATTTGGATAAAGGTCGACCTAAAAATCCATTCTTGGATTAAGCATCAACCTTTTTGAGGATGAGGCAATCAGAAGTGTTGTGCCGAGAGGCATAACCTACAATGGCATTCAGCCCCTATAGGAGGTCATCTAAAGTAATGGCGTAAGAAAAATAAATGGTTGGTAATCTATCTACTTCATTAAGAAGATAGTGGAATAGATAATATATTGGTTGGTATTCTTCCCACTCCATTAAGAAGATAGTGGAATAGATACGTTATGCAAGCCATCTTGTGATTCTTTTCCTCTGTGAACTCCTTTAAAATGACCATGGATGCAAAAAAAATAGTGAAGAGAGGGATTTAATTTACCTGGGAAAAAATCCTCATGTGGTCCTTAGGGTAGGATGATACACCTGCATGATCATCTCTTTGCTGAATATATTATTTCATAGAAGCAACAAAAAATTCAACGGAAGCAAAAAAATAATTAGAAGGCTTTTCCATAAGAGAAGTCAGTGCCGAGAGATGGAAAAGGAGTAGCAGAGGAAGCATAATTTTTTTGATTACTGACATGTTTAAAGTTTTGATTATTAAAATTCTATGCTTAAAAAAAATTGATTACTGACCTATGTAGTAGGGAGCAACACAATATTATTAGCATTCAAAATAAAATTGGGGAGCAGTGGAATATTGTTAGCATTCGAAAGAAATTTTCTCAAGATACTGACAGTTACATATGCAGGTAAATTCTACAAAAACAACCATTTGGAATTGTAATTCTGTATTTTTATGGAGGCAGAAAGTGAAAAGTTCCTTTAATGTTTCTATAATTTTGTGGAGGCAGAATGTGAGAAGTTCCTTCAATGTATTCTGCAATGTCCAAAACATCATGCATGACATCAGCTATGAAAGCCACTAATAAATCATGGATTGCTATGATTATTGAACATGATGTATTTCTAAGGGAATAGAAATTTAAATCTTCACCGAATGATTCTTTTGGTCTATTCTTATTTTACTTAGATTTGAATTCTGATGGTTTGTGGCCTATTTTTATTATATTTGAATGATACACATTCGCAAGAGCATGCGATACAACATGCAAAAAGGCATCAGCCGTATTGTTTATTTCTTTAAAAAACTATTGTACTTTGCATGTGTGTTTATTATAGCATTTCTAGCTAACGAAAATCCCAAGCACCGTTATTATTTGATACATTTCCATGCCCTATTTTGGATTAGATTTTAATAGGGAGAATGACGACAAAGAATTTGTTTTTAAGCTGGTTAATTACTGTTAATGTTTGTAGCTTCAGTCGTATGATCATTAGAATATATATAATACATGTTGATTAATAATAATATATTATATATGTTATATTATTATTAATCATATGAAATTTAATATTTAATATTATATTCTTATATTATTCTTAATTAATAATTGATTGATGAAACATTATAAGATTGATTAACTTATGATTAATAGGAAGAGGCATGTCCTTTCTTATAAATAATAATGAATAGACATGTCCCATGAAGGGACATGTCTCTCCTAGCCTCATTCCTAATATAAATGAAAGAGAGATTGTTACATTTGGAAAACACATACAAAATAGAGTGCTATTACATTTGCAGCTATCCTAAAACTTAACATGGTATCAGAGCCAGACTGCGAATGTAAGAGAGTAGTTTGTTGATGGTGAATGTGTGACTGTTTCAGAAAATACAGTCTCGGTAAAAGGACCATATCTAACAAATGCATCGTTGGATTTTTCTAAATTTCAGATATGTTGGTGAAATCCTAATTTCAAAGAATCTCATCAAAGCGATTAGAGAGAAAATATTGGATGCAAAAGTTATGACAGATTATGTATGGGTATATGTGAAATTTCTGAAAATGACTTTCATTAAAAAGATATATTAATTTGTTATGATCATGATCAAGAAATAACAAAGAAGCATGAATTCAAGGAAGGATGTCTATTTCTATAAAGAAAGGAT